>JAVYIG010004749.1:0-153137 GCA_035222895.1 Strongylocentrotus droebachiensis | reverse complement strand
ATTCTTGATTAGTTAATTAATTGCCTTGTCATTTTTGTATGAGCATTGATATATGTTGCAGATTTAGGAGAAAACCTGGTTAGGTATATTTATTTGTAGGATGTAAAAGTAAGACTCGATGGAACAAGTTCTTAAACTTTGAGGATTACATTAAAAAAAGTTATGCATAATATGATCTGTCATTGATATCTGATTTATTTCATTTGCTCAATATTGCCAGTAGAGGGAGACATTCTCATTAAAATGACCTGTCACAGAAACTGTGACTTTTCAGAGTTTCTACCACATATGTTTTTTACCAAGTGAATTCCAATATAATTCCTTCTCTTACACAGAGGGTGATTATTAGCATGATTAGCAACTATAGAGAGCTCGACATCAACATGGGTGTCTCAAATCCAAGTGCGGACCCCCAAATGTCAAAATTCTTCATAGGGCTGATGCATACAGACACTTGAATTTGGACCCCCTTCCAAAAAAAGTTAGTGTGGATCTAGCCACTGCTACATGTATAGAGTAACTCCGGTTTTCCCTGTCATTGCAGCAAACATATATAATTGAAGATCAACTTTCTCTCATTGACGCAGTGTAGACGAGGCACATTATGCGGTCTAGTTGATTAAGACTACAGAGATGAGTTTATAGAGTCACATGAAATCAAGCAGCATCCGATCTGGCTCCATTTTTTTCTCATATCCTACATCTGAAAAAGTTAATTTCACAAACCATTGACGTAAAATCGTAAATATCGCTTTACGAAAACCGAAGGGAGAGAGAAATGCGATAGTGGTTCAGTTATATTTTAGGGTTTTCCCCCTGCAGCACTCTCAACTTTTGTTAGACACTGGAATAGAGTGATCATCTCCGATTCCAGAGAAAAAAATTAATCGATTTCAAGAAGGAGCTTAGTATTTTCATCTGTCCTCTGCTCCCCCACACTGTTTATTCTTCTTTCAGCTCTTGATGATATTGAAGGAGATTTAAAAAAGGGAAATGAAACATGATAATCCGAGTAAACAAGTATTGCTTGAAATAATGCCATTTCTGTGATATTGACTATCAAGTGGACAACTACGTTGCCTTCAAGCTTTTCTTAGGATATCATTCTCAGCTTATATTACTCACATTTGCATCTGCCAATATTTGTACTTCATATCATGGACTATAACAACAGACGTCATAAAACTGTTTTTCTTCTAATCCAGTTATTTTAGAGTTAACCGAAGCTCAAGATATTATTGTGAATGGGGGAGGGAGGGGGAGGGGTGACGCATTTAGTACAAAAGGAAGAAGAGGCTCATTATAGCCAGTTGAATGAACCGGAAATAAATCCCCTTAGTATATTAGTGTGGAAGATTGAAGACATAAAAAGTAACAAAGTTCATTAGCATTTGGTTTAATCAAAGAGATATCACAGTATTATGTTACTATATCCATTTTTTTCTTCTATTTGACTCAGTAGGGGTTCTAGGCTGAGCCCCCCCCCCCCCAACAACAACAACAACAAATCATTCTTTACTATTTTAAATTGAGAAACTTTTTTTTTTTTTAAATGAATGCAAGAACTCCATCCTCCCCTCAAAATAAATCTTTTAGAACAGCATTTTGGTTTACTCCATGAAATTATTGCCTCAGGAATTATTATCTTCAACTCCATAACAAAAAATCATTTGAACCTGATAACAAGTTTGGAGACTTTACCACAAATTTGCACTTTGGCTTCATGCAATGCTTGTAAACTGGTTTACATTACTAGCTACAAACAATATATCATACCTGCATCCTTTTTACTGTCTATGAGTTAAAATTTGCCCTGAATATCTTACACTGTTTCTTTAGGTTGTTTATTTGATTTATATTATTTTTAGCCTTTTCCTAGCTTTTCATATTTTGTATTATTCTTTTATCAGATATTCTATCTTTCCATTGACTCCAAAATAAGTGCCCCATTCTACTTATTTCTAATTTCAGTAGGGCTTCTTTTCTTCGTAACCATAAGCTTGATCGCTTCTCTCAGTCTGAAGTGCAAAAGCTTGAACTGTTTGGTCACTACCGAATGGTCCATCCAGCAGTCTAGAGTAATATCAGATGTAGCTGTTTTGTAGCATCTGCCAAACTTTGTAGGGCATGCAAGTGTTTCTTGTTAAAAAGACCTGAACCTTCACTGATGAATATTGACTTATATTGCCCATTGCCAGTCATATTTCATACTTTGTAACCTTTCTCCCGCCTAAGACCATCTCGTTTTAAAGGTTCTGTTGGGAATCCGGGAGAACCAGAGGTGTCAGGACCATGAAAAACAGATTACAGTTTTATTTTGTTATATTAGGGATTTCTAGCCCAGTAAACTTCTCAAATTTAAACACTATTACCCTTTCACTTTTTGTAAGCCCCTGATACCAAACGCTCCAGTGGATTTTCACGTAAACACTTTTTTGTTGTTGTCCTTACAATATATTTAGTTTCATGATTTAAAAGAATTTAGAAAAGGGGGCATAGGTGAGTGTGCCACATAAAAACTTTTTTTCCATTATATTTTTTGTTGGGGAGGGGCAGGGCAGGATTGGTTGGCAAATCATGATTTTTGTTTATGGGGTTGGAAAAATGATCTCATGTATTAGCAAAATTGTGTGTGTTTTTTCAGATCTCAATAATAATAATAATAATAAATAATTATCCTTGCTTATATAGCGCCTAACACTTACTTTATCAGTAGTCTCTAAGCGCTCTACAATAATTCAATGAAATAAATGAGGACAGGTGAGAGAGAGAGAGAGAGAGAGAGAGAGAGAGAGAGAGGGACAGGAGGAAGGGAGGAAAAAAAGAGGAATACAGAGAGAGGGGGTCAGGGGTTGGAGAGAGGGAGGGAGGGAACGAAAGAAAGGATGAGTGAAAGAAGGAAAGAGCAAGAAAATGAGTGAAAGAAGGAAAGAGCAAGAAATGAGTGAAAGAAGGAAAGAGCAAGAAAATGAGTGAAAGAAGGAAAGAGCAAGAAAATGAGTGAAAGAAGGAAAGAGCAAGAAAATGAGTGAAAGAAGGAAAGAGCAAGAAAATGAGTGAAAGAAGGAAAGAGCAAGAAAATGAGTGAAAGAAGGAAAGAGCAAGAAAGGAACACAAGGGATGCAGTAGATCGATGGAGAAAAGGTAGAAGCCAGAAGTTTGAGCCCTGCTCGCTGAAGCGAAACTCCCTCCAACATGTCATTCAATTTTCGGGGCATGTCCTAAGAAGGCTTTGGGGAGCTTACGCAGCCATTTCCGTTGTTTGATTTATCATAATCGGATAATTAGCCGGGATTGACTTTCATTCAGCTAGTATAGGTTTAACCCTGACAAGGTGATGTGTGAGCTCAGGCATGGACCAATATTGCTCTGAGGGTGGCAGTGGAATGGTGTCACGCTGCAGTCGAAGGTTTAGGGTTCAAGGCTCTCCAGGCAAAACTAGACCAAGAGTGGAAAAACTGAAAACATATTGTACTCGCTGATTGTGGAAGCAGTTCAGACCATTACCTGTATATAAAGCAAAAAGTAATGAAAATATATCCCAAATAATGAACATACCTCAGTATTTTTTACCATTTTGACTTCTGTTGTCATAAGAAATGGTTGAAAAATTAAGGGTTAAACGTTATTTAAACTACCACCTATTTTTCAGAGAGAAAAATGCAACATTTACATCGTTTTTCTTTTCGACATAGATCTTAAGAAGGACAACTTTAGGAATGACTTTTAGTTATAGTTATCATCATTGATCAAATTTGACCAGCTCTTAATTATAGAGATATTTTTTAACAAGAACAACATTTGTATAGCCAGTAAAGATATTCTGGCATATACAAAAAAAAGCCCCTTGAATTTATCAGCCTTAGGTGGGACAATTTGAATTTTTGCCTCGTTTTACTCACGTACATGTTTTGTTTCTTATTACACTGAGCCTTTGCCATTGAAACAGTCATTTTCATAAATTATGCAATTATCTATTGTTTTGTATATCAATATAAATGCATGTTTTATTACAAAGAAACCAGTAAATTTCCCCCCCCCCCCCTTTTGTCTTCCCATGATGCTGAAATTGAAGACAATAATGTGGTAATTGTACGCTATTTCTGTATCTAATATCATCATTAGGGCTATCATTTGTCATCCAGTTCGCATTGCAACAATGATAAGGTCATTTGAGGTCAAAGGGGAATGCGTTGGACAGTAAACAGAGGGCCATTAAAAATGGGGCAATGACTTTCAGTCCATTCAGCAGTAATTGAGTTTGCTTCTCTTCTTACAGCCAATAGTTGATCGTTTGTCTAGGAAACTGAATTTAGAATGATTTAATAGGTAGTTTAGTCACAGCTTTACACAATGGCATATTAACTTTATATTAGCGTTCAAATTTGTGGAATTCGGTTAATGGGTTCTGCGTGCATCCAGCCAGATAGGTTTAACATCATGAAATAGTTCTTTCTGACAGTTGAAATTCTTGTACTTTTTCAGAAGGTTTCAAAGACAATAAAGATATTAATGACATGCAATATCTCTAAATATGAAAGATTGTTGAACTGTAGGACAATATTCATGATTCATCATGGTTTTTTGGGGGGCTATAGATATTGTCTGAATGTTTAACACCCTTCTCGCTTTAAACAGACCATAACATGATTGAGTTATTGCCTACATCATATCGCATTTTATTACATGAGAGAGATTCTAGTTACAATACCTGTATGCCACTTTTTATTCAATATCCTACGGTTTTGTAGATCGATTCCAAGCAAATTTCATTCAAGAGCATGTGTATGTTGAGCTGATGGGTTACAAATTTCCTCTCTGAATTCTTTTAAAAGTGCAAGATTATCTTTTTAATAGCAATTATACTAGACTAGATTTGTCTACGAGACAACTTTCCCTCAAGATATCCCTCTTTCAAAACTTTTCTCTGAATTGTCACACTACACAACTAAATAATGCACTTAAAGTTAAACTCTCCCCTCCTAGCTGTGCACATTGTTATGTTTTCTTCTTTGAGTGTGTGTGTGTGTGTGTGTGTGTTGCCTTCCGCCCACTTCCAAATTGCCAAAATCTGCCTAAAGCTTTCAGCGGGAGTGTCGATGACCGGAGCGCGGTTTCAGAGCGCTTTCCCCGGGCCGCCGATCCGTGGCGACAATATCAATCGAGAGAACCCGAGAGGAGTGATGACATTGATGCATTCATGTGGCGATACAGGTGGATCTAAAAGTCAATTATATCTCACCCACACGTTATTAGGATAGAGGTTTGCGGATAAAAGAGAAGCGCTTGGCTTTATTCCGCACACCTTGTTCTTCTATTCCTCCTTCTTGTTTAAAGGCATCGTTTAACAATGTTAAATCTGAGATGCACGGCCCTACATGTTATCTGTGTCTGTGATATGGTGTAATATTGAAGCCCTAAAAAATTTGTGCTTCAAAATGATCATGAAGTGCCTCAAAAAAGTAAAAAATCTTTGAGTGACGGGTTTTTACCATACTCATTTTCCCCAATAGACTCTAGTGTTATAAAAACCGTTATGAAAACGAAAATCAAATTTTATTTCCTATCATAAATACCTTGATAATCGGACAGGCAATCGACTTGTCTAAGCCATGGGATTCCGGACTGACAAGGTTTATAATTATGATTGCAGCATAGCTAAATCCAGGAGTTTGTTTCAGAATCTGAGGCAATGTTACAGAGTCACTTTAAAATTCCTTCCAGGTATAAGATAGTATTTGGAAAGAGAATACCATGGTTGGCTTTGTATTGAGTGTCCTGTTGGTGTACTAGTATTTCAAATATTGTTGGAGCTTAATATCCCTCGAGATGAAGGATTGGTGCATAATTGCACGTGGGAAGGTAATGTATAACTTAAGCCCTTATCGTGCTTGGTCTCGTAAAGGTTTTTTGGCAACCTGCTCTATGAGGATATACATGTATAACAAACAAAAATTCTGGTGAATTGAGTAGTAGAAAGTTCGTTTTAAACATTTATTGATTTCAATGATAGGATTCTTAACAAATACTTCTATAGGTAACTATATATTTCTCAAACTAGGAAAGTTTGTGCTTTATCGCTTCTATTCCAAATGCCTCTTATAATTTCTCATTCAGAGATATGAAGGTACGTGTACTTTCAGGTTATCTGTTTGAAAGAAGAGCACAATTTCTTCAGGCCTTATATTTTACTGGATTGGAGCTATACTGAGAGGGGGGGGGGGGGGGGGGGCAGAAGAAAGGGACAAATACCCATTGCTCCTCTCAGCATTCTTTATCTCCATGTCTGTCACACAATATTTCCTAATTAATAATAATGAAGAAAAAGAAACATGAGACAAAACATTATATGATAGTACAGATATTATAAATAAAGTTGGGGATATTAATCACAGGATTGTAGATGAATAATGTAGAACAAGCGTTTCTTGATACAAGTTTTGTATAAATTTCTTACATTCTGAACTAACCATTAGATTCCTTCTGGTTCGAAGCAGATACTGTGCATGTATCATAAGACGTCATTTGAAGCAAGAAGCTATTCCCCCCCCCCCCCCCCAAAAAAAAAGTAGAGACAAGGATTTCACTGTCATTAAGCGCAGGGACGTCAGTCTGAACAAAAGAGATAAATATTTCAAATTGACAATAATAGAGATGTGTCTTCGTTACATTTATACAAGTGGGTGGAGAATTGTTTTTATGTCAACAATGTGCAGAGACACCGTTTATACCCCTTTCACATGAGAAAAAATTATATATAAAATGCTTCGAAAAGTCACATACCATAAATGTATAGTAAAAGATTTTATCGTCTGACGAGGGCAAGAAAGGTGTTTAAAAGAGTATGAGTTAATGCCTTTATGGCTCTGAACAGATGATATTCAGAGTTTCAAATTTATAATTTTACATTCAACAACCATAAATGGGTAAAAATCTGGATTTCACAAAAGCAATCTTGTATCTTGAAACTATTTATTTGTTAAATGTTCATGTCACTTTGTAGCACTATAGATAATGCACTTTTCAATAGTGTGTTGACAGTTTTTTACTTTATTCAGAAGCTGGATTCGCACTGCAAGCAAAAGCAGTTTCTAAATTTTGTTGGAAATTGCTAGCCAACTGCTCATAAATATAACGTTTAAAACCAGAATTGAAAAACCCATCTCTGGATTTTTTCTTTTATAATTCCATTGGTTTTTTGCAGTATAAATGGTAGGTTTTAAAAAAATATGATGGTTTTTCTGCAATGTAAATGGGCCCTATTGATAATACATTTATTTTAAGATGGCGATTTTCTGAAAATATTGTTATTTGTTGATGTGAATCGTCCCCTCTGTTTTGGGAGATGAATCTCTATTGTTTTGGCTAGAGATGCAAGAGATACAAAAGTACAAGGATGATCTTCCAGATGTTTGCCTCATTTATCAATAAAAATAGAGCGTAATTGTAAGAATAGATCAATTTGAGATGCCCCTTTGCTTTTATTACGAGTCGAAGAAGGGATGGTTTTGTATGAATGTCAACAATACAAGAAGGTGTGTTTGTTTTGGTTCCAAGCCTTCCCCCTCCAACGTCACTACATTCCTACTTACCCACCTTTCTCTCGCTCTCTTAATTTACAAAGGATGGAGGGGTAAAAGTTCAAATAAGTTCTTTCTTTGGATAAAGTTCTTTTCTAAAAGTGGAAAGGCGCCATGGTCATCATCATAAAAGAGGAACTCAATATATGTTTCCCCAAACAAATTATTGGAAATATGCAGCTGGATGTACTGCCCTTTTATTCACATGTTATTGAATAATATTTTATGGGCTTAATTGAACAAACAAATTAGCATCAATTTAGTGCTCTCTTTGTTTTTCTTGGGTGTTTATATCAAACAGTAATTTTATATTCCAATATAAAATGCTGATACATTCTGCATTGAATTTAGATTTTTTTTTTTTTTTAAATATACAAATGGGAAGAAAAAAGGATTTCTTGTTTGATGTGCTTGTTGATGTATGTAATGCTGGTGATGTTCCTCTATTTTAGTCATCATATAATTCATTCCTTTTAGTTATTAGCTTCACTAAATATATACAATTCGTCCTTGTTTTCACGAAGTGACGGTAGTGAGGAAAATCCTCACGCAAAGTGAATGCAATTTTTGTTCACTACCGTCACTTCGTGAAAACAGCGACGAATTGAAACATATAGTAGAATGATTTAGTATAAAGTATTTTAATCCAGGTTACCGTTTTGGGAGGTAAAATCTGTAGAAGAACCAGAGCTGTAGGAACCTTCGTTTTCAGAACTGGACAGATATGTATTTCAAGTTTTCAAAAGTATGTTGATGAATAAAGCTTTAAGATTTCAATACATTCACAATATTTAAACTGTCTTGCTGTAGCAACCAACATCCATATTATGATATAAGGAAAATAGTGTGATCGGTCAAATATGAAAGAAGATATAACCTGAAATGTCAGGCTGGTTTTTTAGTGACCTGATAGTACAGGTCCGTGACTGAACTGTTTACCTTCCAATGACGTTCCTCTGCCAGGCTAGTCAGGAATAATATGTTTTTAAGTTAGGCCAGCACTACACGGCATCTTGAACTCAAATCCCTTCTCGCTTTACCTCGACAGAGGAATGGTTGTTGCCGTAATCCGTCGTTGTTTAGTATGGAAATAAACGCTTTACGCCACAAACGTCATTGAACCAAAACTTATGGGAATGCAGTCATCTAGAGACTTTTATATTAAACCGTTCACACTTCTGGAAATTGTACGAAACTTTTATAAAGAAACGTCATATAAAGAAGCTAGTTTTGAGTCGACAACTCAACATGACAGCTGGCCAATTGTCAGCGTGCGCTCATGATAAGCTCTGTCCAGGTGTACCATTTTCATACGATACAATGTTCAGACTCTTGCACTGGACCTTGATTCTTTGTTGAGTTTTCCATAAAAAGTTAAGCTCAAACATGGCGTTTCGTTATACAACATTTCCTGAAAAAAACATTCAGACTAGGAAAAGATCAATTGATTATTGTATATGAGAGAAGTATAGTTATACAATAAATTTGGGTTGTCTGAATGAGGGGGTTTGAGAGCTATTATCATTGAGTGGGCAGTGCTGAAGATGAATTACAGGGTGGGGATACGAGAAGGATTACGAGATACCTATGAATCAAGATTTCAATTGGGATTCTTGTTATGAATTTCACATTTTTCAGATTATGCCATGAGAAATGTTTCTGGAAGTGAACCATTAAAAATAGTCTTTAGATCTGGTAGTAAAAAGAAGGAAACTGTGAAACATATTTCAGGTTTTCTTCCAAGGGCAGGTCCACCCACACCAGGGCCTTGTTTCACAAAACTTGGTATCAATAACAAGTTACAGTAACTGTTAAAAGCTACTGAAATCGTGGTATCTGATTGGCTGAGAGCAAATTTGTCATAAGAATTTGATCATTTGTTATTGATAACAATTTTTATGAAACAGGGCCCAGAACCATCTTTAGTTCTTTCTCCATCCCTCTCCATCTTTAGCCTTCTTCTTCATCATAATGTCACATGATCTGTCACCTAATATCAATCCTGACACCATCCCAATTCTTTTCCTACCTCTTCTAGTTAAAGAAAAAGACCAGTTATGGTCATGCGATTGCATTGTGAAAGAAACGTTGTGGAATCGATCAGAAAAGGTTGATCGTCTAGTAGGCATATAAGTACATGTATTAGTGTGTACTGCAAGGTTCTGGAATCATCAAAATGATAAGAAATTTTGCTCAGTCTTTGTAAATTTACAAGCACTGTTCACAGAAAGATGTATATGGGACTACGCACACGTGCGCAACACATGCGTTTATCTCTCACATACAAATAGATAAACTAATTTACCAAATATATCAATTAGTAGGCGGTTTCTGGGCAAAATTGTTATTATTATTATTAATAAGAGCTGCCATTTCATTTTTTGAAATAGGGGCGTTTCCAATACTGGTCTTTACCTTTAAACTTTTTTTAAAGTCTGATTTTTATTAAGCATTCTGGGTTACATTTTTTGTCATTCTGAATAATCATAACATGTCTTGGGGGCATTGCTCCTAAAAGAAATTGTGTCATTTGCTTTTATCAAGATGTAGACATTTTTACGACTTCTTCTTTAGCAGATGTTTGTATGTTATTAACAAGCTCAGATGATGCATGATCTAATAATTCAAATGCACAGAGAGATTCCATAGATATGATGGATTCAATTTCGTCTAATACATTTCATGTGATGCTCTAGCTGTCTGTTGCTCTCAAAATGTTTTATTATCAAGTGTTTATTAATATGATCTGACTAACCAGTGGGAGATAAAGTCTAGCTTCATGTTTTGTTTACTATACATGAAACTCTGCCAAGGAAATGTTTTGGAAAAAGTAAGGGGATCAAAAAAAAAGGATAAAACAAAGGAATAAAAGAAACGTTGTGGGTGTCCTATGTGTGACAAATTTGGGTCAGCATGCTTTGGAGTCTTTTGAGAAAACTCCAGGATAATGACTCAAAGGTCTATCAAGAGAGACCAGAGAATACGATCTACAAGAGTTTTTTAATTTTGTCACCAACAGACCTGTTTGATTACCTTTTTTAATCTTCCGTTATAGTTTGCCCATGCAATCTTGGTTTCGGAGATGACGCTTCGCAATCGCTACGACACTTCTGCTGGGGGACTTGGGAATTCGCAGATATGTAGGCCAGCGATATGTAGGACATACGATTCCTCTTCTAGACTTTTATTGCCGGTCTGGGAGTTTGGAGGGTCCCACGCAGCAGATCCTGAAGTTTCTATGCGTGGTTTCCGCCAAAACTTCTCACCTTCTTGCCGTTTGTGTTTCAGTGAAGTAGACTTGGCAGGCGAGCTAGGATAGGCCTTTATGCGATTCGCCCTAGCTTTCGAGGCTTCGAGCAAGTGTTGTTTGTTGATGTTTTAGATCCATGTGCTGGGAACTCCTTGGTATTACTAATAATCAATCTATTATAATATTATTTGTATTCATGATGACCTTTAGAAATTTTACATGATTCTTTCTCACCTTACATCTGAATAAATAGTTTCCTTTAAACATTGAATAAGTTTGTTTTCTGATATTCTGCGTCAATAATTTGCGAAACAGACATCAAAAAGTTTGGAAATGATTAAGATGATCATTATAAAAATAACCTAAAGGATCATTATTTAGGCCTAAGTATGTCATATTTCTGAAAGGATTCAGTTTATCGTATTTTGGTTTACTCTTATTAAATAATCTTGTCATTGAAGTTGAATATCTCTCACTTTAGATACCAGTTTATTAGTAATCAATGAATGACAAAGATCAGTTTTCTCCAGAAATGGTGATGATGAATATGACTTCACTCTTTTTAGAACCATAAACTGTCAGAAGAATTGAACTGTCATGCCTTTATAATCAGGGAAGGGTGTCCATTCGTCCCTCGTAATTAATATCAGTACATAAAAGAAGGGCAGTATATAGTATGATTAATTTCACTTTCTATCCTCCTTTGATAGATGTCATGGTGTTGCAATACGGAATATATTATGTGAACTAGTTTCAACGATGACAAACCTTCTGATAAAGCTTTCATTACATTTTTGACTCTGAGTTGACTTGTCGCCATTAATTATCAAAACGGCATGGAACGATTAAGATAAATGATGGAAAAATAAAGGTGTGGCCTGATCATGCTGAAGACAGATGTAGAAATGGAACAGGAAAACGTCAGGATGAACTGGTTTATCGCACTCTCAATGGTAGACAACTAATCAGAAATGTGTGGTTTGGTAAACTGAAGGTTCACACAACAGAGTGTAAATTAAAGCTCCACTGCACTACTTGTAGCTAATTGCGCCCTCTATATAGCAAACAATAATCGGTACCCATGGTCCCTTTTGGTCCCTTTTTTCTTATGTTACCGTAATTGAGAGCTTTTTTGAAGAGATAACCACCTGTCACTGTCAGTGACCATGCAGGGAGGTCTAATCCCTCCTGGCCAAACTAGTGCAGATACTTAGGCTTTAAGAGATTGTTTAAGTCATTGTTTTAAAGACCCTGTCATAGGCGAGAAATGATATTGATCCATTGGGTATCAACGGAAAGCTTTATAAGCTATAGATTACAATTATATTATTTATATGCTATTGTAGTGTCTGTTAGAGGAGTAATTTAACAGCTCTCTGAAAACTATAAATCTAAAGCTTTGAAAATCTGAAGTTTTCAACCTAAAAACTAGCTTTCGATGTGGATTATGGATACTCACGATGACTTTGCATCGATTAAGCACAGCTCATCGCCTCAGCTATATAGGCAAGCCGATCGGGTCCACATGTTATGCCGTCACCGTAACTGTGACAAATTCGACTCGGTCGACTCGCAATTCGGAGGGGTGCTGAAAATAAGGTTTTAATTTGCTTTTGTGCAAAACTGAAAGGGAAAATATATGTTGTACCGGTATTCTTTTATATTTGTATACTAAGTTGATTCAGCTTTCCATAGATATAAAGTTGTATTTTCATCAGATAAAGTCTTTAATCTGCGATGTTGTCTTGTAGTTATTGTTGTAGTTATGGACTGTGTGGACGCTTTTGTGGTTATTTAAGTTTATTTGAAGTTATAAACCATGATAACTAAGAAAATGAAAGTCTATAAATTTTCTGTTCATGGCAAATTTTAAAGTTAAAAACGTTGATGATCCTGTATGAACATAGCCTTGTGACCTTGCCATTCTAGCTGGGCTGGCTATGAAACGTAAAGACAGAGATAGCCATGTTCTAGGAACGATGATCTAGATAACTCAGGGTGTGTTTAAGCTCAATTTTGAAGGCAGAATGAGCGATTTTGAAACGCTCATCGTAATCGCAGTTCTATGGTGTACTGTTTATGCTCACTTCTCTGGCTCCTCCAGGCAATTCTCCCTGGGTGGCTTTGCAGCTGGATTCACAAACCTGCACTGTGCTTGCTACGTAGACCCACTAGAGGTCAGTGCGTTGACCCCATTTAAACGCGTTTAGAAATGATTGTGCGTTTATGCTTCCCCAGAATCGCCGGTCGTAAACGCACCTTTTTGTGCGTTTACGATCAGGGATTGTGATCGCCGTTTTTCTACAAACGTGAGAAAGGACTCAACCGGGTTTTGAACTAAACGCGTAACAGATGCCTGATTCTGGCCAGAAAAAGTTGAGCATAAACATACCCTCAGTCACTTCATCGTAACCTTCGCCACAGTTTCATTTCTTTTTCATATCCTACATTCCATCAATTGGAATGGCATGTTGCACATGAAGTCGATGTCGTGATTTATTGATTATTGATGTGCAGTCCTGATTGTGTGGTCTTCAGGGAACTGCAATTGAGCTAACGAATAAAAGGGCCATCATAAATGGAATAAGATTAAACAGCTCCCCTCTGACATAAAAATCATTTCATGTCATGTCTCTCAATCAATGCCAATACCGCTGCCCTGATTCACGATGATGTGATAGCAAAGTACACACACCCATATTCTTAATTAAGATGAATTTAGCATCACACGGTTACCATGACGATGAAAACCATTGGAAGCCTCTTGTTTCGCACTTGGAGGGTCCCTGAAGGGCACTTGTATGTTCTTGTGTGACCCTGATAACCTTTGCTTCTACTTCCGGCTTATATTTCATCACAAACTTTAAGGTTTGATAGTAATTTGATATGCCATTTATCTGGTTGATATATTGTCTGTTTGACTTTTGATTTTTTAATATTTCAATACAGATGTTGAAAGAAATCTATGACTGTAGATGGAGAAAAGTTTTTTTCTCATGAGACTAATTTAAATTGTGTCTTGGAATTTATACTTTTCAGTCATTTTCATGGAGGTTGAAATCATTTTACCTGTGGGCATATCTGAAATCTGTCTTCTTTTTGTGTAGGGTCAAATATACATGGTATACATTTGAGAAAGATGGATTACATATTTCAAACAAGTGTAATACCCTTTTGTGTGAGTGCCACAAAGTATTTTGTAGCAATTGTCAGAAATGGACTCTCAAAAGTTGAACCTTCACTTTCAATAAGTTGTCTCATTAGTAAATTGGGCATAACATATACAGCATGAGATAAGAATTTACTATGATTGTGGCTTTTATCTTTCTTTTTTTCATTAGAAAGAAAAATGAAGAAAGTCTTGATTCCAAACAAAATATTCAACTTTCAAATTCTTGGGCAGGACTCACTGACCCAGTATGAAGGGGGTTAGGTTTGTTTAAAGGGCAACCCAACCCTAGTAATGAGTTGATTCTTATGGAAGCAGAAAAATAAGATAAACACATTGTCGAGAGATTAAAATGAATCGGACCAATAATAAGTTATGGGCCATAGATTTTGAAAAAATGATTCTGCCAATTTGTATAGTGACAACAATACTTTTAAAAATCCATAACTTTGTTATATTTCATTCAGATTTAATTCACACTTTCATTAGTCTGCAACTCTGATTTTTCTGCTTTCTTTTTATAGAGTATTTGTCTATTAAAGGTACTATGTCCCATTTGCAGGCCAAAAAAATGAAAAAGTTAAATTCCAACTGCATTTGAAAGATAATACTAATTTAGAACTTCCCTAAAAAAGTTGGGGCTTGAAAATGTCTTCAAGTGGGAAAATAACGACTATTAGTTGTCAAATCGACTTTAGGGCTATAGAGCCCAAAAGTAATAGTTTTGATTTTCAGACAATTGTACCGAATGGTCATACGTTTTATGCTGCGCAAAGATTCAATCAGTTTAATCTTGGCCATCACAAGAAGTGGGTTATTGATGTAGACAAATGCTCATGTACCCTGTACAACTCTTTTCATGTATGTTATTACCAAAGAAGAAAAAAAGCCAGTCAGTCACTCAATAGTGTCTGACAGTGAAGTCTAGCAAGTAAACTGGTTTTCTTGCATAATTTGAATATGAGGACACTGCTAACGTTTAAATTTCACAGATAGGACATACATGACATATTCATAATTCCTGCAAAGTTCTACAGCATTTGAGGTTGGCTGCAAAAGGGACATAGTACCTTTAAGGTTGGATTTTATCCATTCTACAAAACCAAATGAAAAGGCATTATCGTTACAGCATTGACCACATTTGTTAAAGACTTTTTCATCTATTGGCACTTCACAATCTTTTTCTATCCGTACAGTTTGACCCCAGATAAATGTTCGTGAAATATAGAGATACAAAGGTATATTGATTATTGCAAAGGTGTGCGACTGGGGCTGATTGAGATGGACTTTTTCATTTTCGATATTTCAGAAATATGGCCCATTAATTCACACAGCCCCGAAACTATTTTGAAAAAACCATGAGGTTTTTTTTAAACTGCCGTTTACACTACTGGAATAATCCATTACAAACCTTTAGGCCAGAATTCACAAAAGAGGTTTGTCGGCAAACCTAGGTTTATGATAATGTGCTTCATATAAAACTCGTCATATGACGCACAGAAACCTAGGTTTGTCAACAAACCTCCTTTGTGAATTCAGGCCTGTGTGTTTCATAAATCTGTGTTTTTTTTTGTGAGTTGAGCTCAGGCACCACTTGTTGCTGCCCTGCAGGAGAGTCACCAAAAAACCGAAATGATCCAACAATGTTTTCAGAGCGAGCATTAATACTGCGAAAACCAGTGATTAAAAAAAAACTTACTCCAGAGGTGGGTTTTCCGATGTTTTTTTTTTTTGTGTGTTTATGGTCAGTAGCCTACCAGTTGTTGACAAAACTCAGAAATGTGAACAAAATTGATGATTTTTGCTTGCAGTCTAAATGCAGCTTTGGTGAAGTCTTTAATGCTCCCAAAAACTCTGGGTTCATGAAGTGATTTATAGGTGGGGTTCCTGGAATACGTGACCAAGGTGTGATGTGTCCCAGGACCCAACTATAGGAATGAAGATTTATTCCACCTCAATCTTAGAATGTGTCATAAATTTGTTTAGATAACGACATCATTTTCATCTAGGTTTATGTCTTGTCGACCAATCATCAGGGAATCCTGCATTTCTATGATGTTTCAGAGAGAGCATAAAAAGCCCCAGTTTTAAATTGGAAGAATTAGGGCAGTGGGGGTGTGTGCAATGTGGTTGGAGTGCATGGTGCTGGTGATTTCTCCTTCTTGAAATGTGGACCGATGATGGACGAATTGCTCATTTGTTCCTACCTTTCGCTCTTAAATTACACCTGATGAGGGGGAAATAATAATTCTAGGTCATCTATCTGGGTCTGGAGATTGTTTTATTGAAGTATTCTGGCCCAGTTTGTGTTTTAGTCACATCCTCCTTTCAACACTAGACCCGTAGACCTCTCTCTCTCTCTCTCTCTCTCTCTCTCTCTCTCTCTCTCTCTCTTCGTAGCTTTTTCTACGTCTCTGTATGATGGGTAAAGTGAAACAGACATCCCTCGTAATGTAGACCAAATGTTTGCTTAAAAATCACGGAGAGGATCTGGTCTTTATTAGATTTGAGAGATGTGGGCCATTGCGTTTCGGAGACGGATTACTACTGGATGATTCGTGTGATTGGGCTTTTCACACCTAGCTCTGTTTCGCTTCCCTTTCCCCCCACGGGGCTTGCACCGGATCGTGATCGGGCGCTCTCTCTCCCTCTCACAGAGAGCAAGAGAGTTTATAAGAAGGGGAAGAGAATAGGGAGCTTTTAACCCGGTTTAAAAGGCTTTGACCTGTTGTTTATTGTGCACCTGAATTAAATTGAATAGGGCAGGTTGCGGAAGTGGATAACGACTTTCAGATATTGTCTGCTGCTCCGAAAAGGACGTGGACCTAATTGCTTGAGACAGATTTTCACACTTTGGTCCAAACCCTTAAGATGATGGTTAAAGGTACTATGTCCCTTTTGCAGCCAACCTCAAATTCTGTAGAACTTTGCAGGAATTATGAATATGTCATGTATGTCCTATCTGTGAAATTTAAACGTTAGCAGTGTCCTCATATTCAAATTATGCAAGGAAACCCGTTTACTTGCTAGACTTCACTGTCGGACACTATTGAGTGACTGACTGGCTTTTTTTCTTCTTTGGCAATAACATACATGAAAAGAGTTGTAAAGGGTACATGAGCATTTGTCTACATCAATAACCCACTTCTTGTGATGGCCAAAATTAAGCTGATTGCATCTTTGCGCATCATAAAACGTATGACTGTTCGGTACAATGGTCTAAAAATCAAGACTATTACTTATTGGCTCTATAGCTCCTAAGTCGATTTGACAACGAATAGTCGTTATTTTCCCACTTGAAGACATTTTCAAGCCCCACCTTTTTTAGGGAAGTTCTAAATTAGTATTATCTTTCAAATGCTGTTGGAAATTAACCTTTCCATTTTTTGGCCTGCAAATGGGACATAGTACCTTTAAAGGACAGAAAGAAGAATTACTGGTTCCCTTATTGATCAAGTGGTTAGAACCGAAATCCATCGTCACGGTTACAGACAGTTCGATGGAGTGACCCACATTTTTTTATGGTGTCAAGATGTAATGGGGGAATAGTGGTAATATTTTTCACTTCAATGATATATTTCGATATATCTCTATTTTCATTCACAGAAAAATAACATAGATTTCTTGAAGTAATAGATCATCTGTTGAGAGACAGAAGGGCATTAAATCTATGTTAATATATTTGAGCTAGCACCGTTCTGGCTCCTAACAGATTATAGTACGATTTTCTGGCCTGCTTGATGAAGTCCACCAGTTCTTTTGTCTGAGTACACTGATGATTTTGTTATATCATACCAACGGTCTTCAACAATAGGGCCACAATTTACCATTTTGCTGGGTTTTTAATGCCAAAAAAGGAAGTATATACCAGAGAATTCTATGACTCTTACAGACTGCTTACAGCATGAAACTTTCGCCAATTGCAAAGCTGAGTGTTTCGATCACTGATTCCATTATTTTATAGAACGAAATTTCAATTATCTGGAACACTCACATTTGAATAATTTCCTGCATTATTGGCAGTAAAAGCAGGTGACCTACAGCTTACTTTGATGTATGTGAGAGACGTACTGGCCAATGGACACTTGATGCCTTTATACCCAAAGGCAGAAGATCACTTATTTCAAATAAACATTATATAAAAGAGGTGCCCTGAAGTTCTGGTAGTTCATGCTGTACATCTAAAAGGTTTAGGCCACATCAGAAGGTTGGCATTTTAACCCTTCTCTACTATTAGTAAGTAGATGTAGGTGTCATCAACTGGTTTTATGAGACATATTGTCGTTCAAATTGAATTCCATGAATTACTATTTTAAAAAATAGCATTTTGCCAATCTTGATCATTGTGGAAATGGGACTTAATGAAAGCCAGTCACCTTTTTTTTTAAACAACAATATTATTTTCTAGTGATTTATCTTGTGTGACACTCGATCAGCCTAGAGACACAATGAAATGTCGAATCTCAATGTTAGCTTTTATGATCCCTCGTGTGTCGGCTTGTGAAGAGCAACGTCTCTTTAGCCGAGTTTTGAAAAAATGACCACCCGCAGTCTGTCTCCCGAGACGGCTCTCGGGAGTATGACTAAGATCTACTTGCTTTTGACTTCTTCACGCTCCTCTTCCAAATCCGTGTTACATTCTGGGTATCGAGATTGTGTCACTTCTTGTAGCGCTATTGTCAGAAAACCTGTAATATCATGCATCAAATTAAACGAAAGTTAGCTCCGTGATTTCCCCCACGTTCGACGGGCCGACACGCCTCTTGTCTCGTGCTTGAGACGGAAAGTTTTCATGAACGTGATGACCTAAATTCTCATCAGCTTTTGATAATAAACGGTGGAGATGGGTATCTTAAATAACTTGGTTTTATGTGTCACAAATATTTATACTTTAATGTTGACTGCGCTTGGAGCAATAGAAAATGATGGAGATTATCAAGCAAACATCAAAATGATATTGATTGATTGGAAGAATGAAAGATGTTTTTCTTCCTGGCTTATTTTAGTTCAATTAATGATAAATGAAGTAATGTTAAAAGCAGATGCATCTCTAGAATGTGGTTTTCGGTAAGATATCGAATTTTGCTCACGTGACTCCACTCGCTTCCGTGCTAACGCATGCAGGGCACTAACGAATGGTGCATTCCCACTACTTTGTAGTAGTGTAAATGCTAGTCCCAAAAAATGGATGATTTAAAACAAATTGTGTTTGGGATAAGTAAATGGGCCTAGTGATGTACATTATTAATGCTCTAGATTGCTTCTCTATCCTTCTGTTGCCCAACTGAAGAAATGACAGAATCTACCAAACTTCGTTTTAGCACCCTTTTTGTTTCCAAAATTATAACTCTTGTGATTAATGTTATTATATTCTTTCTTTCTTTCTTTATTCAGTGGCATCGCACCAATGCTACAACAGAGACCGATGGTTTCCAGGTTAAACGTCCAGGAAACGAGAATGTGAAGTGTACCCTTCTACTGCTTCTAGATCACCAGGTTGGTATAAAATGGGAAAGATAAGAAATGATTATGAGGATAATAATCTTGATTGATATAGTCTTTATACCATCTCTAAGCTCTTTACAGATATTATTACCCTGGCTATCGGATTCATTCACGCACAATGTGCACCATCTCCAATCCACAATGAGTATTTCTACCGTTTACTCACCATGAGGCATATGGCAATTGCTAGCATAAAAGCTTTCATCATTCTATCAGGTCCCCATTTCTCTCCTGGTTATGGAGTGGCAGATATAGATTAATGCCTATACTGCGTGATATGTATCATTGCATGTTTATGAATAATGTGAATTTATATGAAAGAAGTGTTTCATTTCACAGTTCAGAGGCCTGATGTAAATACGAAGTTCATAATCTATTTCCTTGAACATTAGAATCTAGGAATAACTGTTGTTTTGAAAGTGTACTCTTTTAGTTTACTGGTTTGGGTTTGTATGAGTTTTTTTTTTTAGAGGATGAATGTTAAGTGTATTTAATAGTATAGCTGTGAGACCTGAAGTGAAAATTAATTTAAAAATATTAACTCATCATGATAAACTAGGGGGGGGAATCATTTTCAAAAGAGTGATTCATGTGTGACATCAATTGATAATTATTTTTGTTAATGATTAATGAAGTAATAATTTATTTATCAATCATCTTGAAAGATTTGATCCTTTTCTAATACCCTCACCTGCTTCCAACTAAATTTTGAGGATTTTATAATGTATCTACATAAACATGAAGGCTTAAGATGTGATTACAGCCATCTGCTAAGCATCAGAAATATACCACAAGATACTAAGCTAGCTCACTCTTCATATATCCTAATAAGAAATGAAGGCTATGATCATCAGCATTAGCTGTATTATTCCACGGACTTCTCCTTGATTATTCTCTCTCAGTGTCCTTTCCCTTGCCAGGGGGGCCTCGTAGCAACAAGTTCATTACCCCCTATTCTAGAAATCTGTTTTCCTTCAAATTCACTAGCGTTCTGGTTCTACTCGCCCCCTCCAGACAACAAGCAAAGGTTTAAGGATGTACACTTGAGATTCTTTCTTAAATCCCTAGATGGATTATCCAAGATAACTTTCATTTATGCTAGATCCTGTGGCGGTTTGGATAGCGCCGGCGAGCCATCACTCACGAGGCGTTGCGAGGCAGAGGCGATAATTGTCGCGTTCGCTTAATGATTCGGTGCGATGATTCCTTGCGTGAATGTGAACGCCGGTGACCGCGAGTTACCCCGGCTGCGAGCTCTCGTCCGCGTCTGTGGTATTGCGGGGGAATTCTGGTCGTGTCCCCGTGACAAACATGTCTCATTAGCGATTCATGAATTCCTTTTATGTCCCGTTTTTTTGCGGATGTGGAGAGATTAGAAGGAGGAAGACGGACCCGCGGGGGATAATCTGCGGTGGATCCATCTCGATTCAAGAATTTGATGCGGTTTTGGATTTCATTTTGTTTCTTGAATGAAACGAGTGAGAGAAATATTCATGAACGTAGTTATGAATGAACATTTAGAACACGATTCTTCATAGATTTGAAGAATTGTCTTTGATTTAGATATTCAAAGAAATCCAAGTAGACCTAAAGTAAGTCTCGCAACCACAGCAACCTATATACATGTATCGTCTACATCTCCCTGAGTGAGTTGTTCCAAACTTTTTCTATTGATATGGGAAAAACTTTATCATTTTATCGAGAGAGGGCTATTTATCTCGCTCCCTCTCTCTCTCTTTATGGTCAGCTTGGGAACCGTTTATAAAGTGGATAAGTCATATAAATTTGGGTCAAAGATGGTTTTAGCTTTTATTTGAAAGCAATTGTTTTGGGCAAGAACCTAATGAAATAACGAAGCTGGCCTTACACTGCATCACTGCATGCCAGAAGGGTCGGCATTAAAACCAGGAAATCAAACTAAACACCACTCCTTCGTTTAAACTCAAATATTGTTATTACCCCGGAGGGGACAATAAATTGACAGCACCATTTAGGGATAAATGTTGAGCGTAGGGATGAATTCGTCTCCCCTGTAATTTTGTTCTGTTCCCCCGCCATTATAACCTCTTTTGCAAACCTTCCTCGTATTATCTGGCTTATGCGATTATGAGGAGGGTTTTTGTTCTTGATGAAATTGTGCGTGAGGTTTTTGGCCACCCTAGATTTCCTGGGTTTGGATGTGTTAAATTGTTAATGACAGGTTGAAAAGTAAAAGATAGTTAGGTGTTGAGTATGTCTACATCTCGTTATGAAATTAGATAGAATAACATGAGGTTAATAACCTTACCGACTATTACTAATTGTTTGTTTGTTTGATTTGTAAATACTTTTACTGTTATTTTCTTTTTTTTCTATATTTCTATTAACAAAAATCAGTTCCATCTAGAAATCTTTCTGTCCAACATAACAAAGCAGTTCATTGAAAGTTTTATTAATAATTGAAGATCTTGGATGGGTTTAATTGATAGTGATGGGTTTGAAGAAAGCATTTGAGCTTGTTATCAGTGATATCTATGTATCAAATTGGTTAAATAACATCAGGTTTAATGACCTTCCTGATCAATAATTGTCTTTAAATTACTTTTTTATTTTTTGTATTGATTATGCTAAGAAAATCCATGGAAGATGGACAATATTAATCACAAGGATTTTTAATATCAAAATATTTAAGATAATTAGAATGGACAAATAGTTGAAAGGAAATACAATGTAGATTAGCTTGCAGTGTTGTAGAAAGGAATGGGAGATGGAAATTAAAATAATCTAATGGCAGGGGAAAGAAATATGGCAAAAAGCATTGATCAATTCATCATGATTGAAAAAAACTATATTAATTTTACAAAACAGATGCAATGGGTCTTGGAAAGAAACATAGAATAGAGTAAGAAAACAATAGCAAAGAATTTAAAGAAACAGTATACATGTACATTTCAATGGAAATAAAAATAGAAAAGAAAAATAAAAATAGAAAAGAAAAATAAAAATAGAAAAGAAAAATAAAAATAGAAAAGAAATATAAATAATTGGAATTCTAGTGACTTGGAATGGACTTTATAAAGGAAATAAAGTACTTTAGAATTGGGAATCAAATGGAATCAAAATAGAATAAAGAAGTTTGAATTGAATATGGAATCATAGAAAAAGAGAATAGATCGGTTAACTAACATATTTAGATTTATGGATGATTCTTTCCTTGGGGCCTAGTGACGAGTTATTCATTAAACTATTATAAATGAATGCACTACAATACTCAAAATCCATTCTGCATACATTACTTGTTGCTATGTAGGGCAAGCCTTTCAGGTTGTTCATGACAACCTTTGTTTAAAAAGTATGCATACAATTATATGTTGGTAAACCAATCTACTGTCATTTGTTGCAATTATTATTCTTTTTTTGGTGGGAATGTTTTTCAAAGTATGCTATTCACTCATATTCAATTTAGTTCAAATCATATTTATTTCATTTCCAACAGAAAGATAAACAAAGGTATTACGTATATTATATGACAGAAAGGATGAAAAAATGTATGTACATAATTCATTTTTTCTTATTAACTGTCAGAGAATAGCGTTGAAAAGAGCAATAACTAAAGCTTTTCGACTTGCACTCATTAGAGTAAAACGCAAGAATGAAACAGAAAGCCGAGATCGATCAAATACAAACGGAAACTAAAAGGAACAAAGTACATGTAACTATACAAATTATCACAAGAAATTATTTATTTCTTAAATTCAACTCATAGTGCTCAATTGTTTCTGATTTTATTTCTGATTTCTTTTCTCTCTACCAGCCTCCCCAGTACAAGCTGGACCCTCGTCTAGCCCGACTGCTGGGCGTGCACACCCAGACACGCCCGGTGATCATCAATGCCCTGTGGCAGTACATCAAGTCACACAAGCTCCAGGACCAACACGAGAGGGAGTATATCAATAATGATGCTTACTTTCAGCAGGTGAGAAAAATATATTGATTAGGACTAGGACCTGATTTAATAGGTCTAGTCCCAACTAATTGATAATGATGAATAGCGTAGCCAAAGGACCTTGAAAAGGCCTAGTCCCAAGTAGCCAATAACAATAAATAGAATAGCAAAATAAGACCATCTTTAAGAAGTTTGGCCCATTAAGCCAATAAAAGTAATTTTATTTATTACGCGTAGGCCCTAAAACTGGTTACATAGTGGTTAAAGAGAAGGTTGAGTTCTGGGAAGAGGTAAAAAATAATTTGTGAGCGTTATCATTGTTATTATGCAAGGGTGGAAGAACATCAGATTAAACATGTTCCCTGAAAAGCATGGCTCTTCAAATGCCTTCATATTCTAAATATGACATAAAATACGTAAAAATCGGGGGGGGGGGTAGGTTTTTTTCGCCATGTGCTCGTGTAGTCCCATATACATCATTCTGTGTACAGTGCTTGTAACTTTGCCAAGCTTTGGCCAAATGTCTCATCATTTTGATGATTCCAGAACCTTGCAATACACACGAATACTTATATACTAGATGATCAACCTTTTCTGATAGATTCCACACCGTTTCTTTCACAATACAATCACATGACCAGAACTCAACTTTATCTTTAAATCATCAATAAATCTTCTTAAAATCTGCTGAAATGAACTTTAGAAGCATCCATGACACACTAACGCTTTAAAATCAGCATTTCCAATTATTATTATTACAATTCAAGTGAATGAAGCTACTGGTAATAATCTTTCATTGATTCCACCTTCCTATTTACTGTAATATTGAGTAAATGGACTCCAGATTCAAGAAATTATATGTAACCATAACCATAAAACATACAAACAATGATACAAAATACAGTGTTAAATTCATATGATAGAAACTGAATTACACAAAATACAGTATGGAATATGGAATATGGTAAGGAATGGCCCTGAAAGAGAAAGAAAAAAGAGGGGAAAAGAAATGACAACCATTTAGGCAGGGAGCTATACATACATCTCTGAAGAAGAGTGTTACAAGAGCCAAACATTGCTTGATATAGACACAAAGAGGATGTTGTTTGTCATAGCCCATCTTCTGCTGTAAACCATGTGACTCACGCTATCATCCCGACCCCATGCGTGGGCTTTCCTTGTTCTCGTTTCATAAAAGTTCATAAACGAGAGGGGCGGTTAGGTGGACAGGGCATGGATATCGTGTCCAGTTAGAGCGTCGGCTGGCGCTCGCCCGTCTGCACACGGTCGTAAAAGTCACTGCCAATCTGCGGCGGCTCGTCGGGGTGACAGAGCCGTTGGGATCCGTCCGTGTCGGGTTTCGTAGCTCGTGTTGACGTAACGAGTCCAGCCCGCTGTCTCCCCCACAATCTATCCACTAATCATGTCTCAAAGCTCATGTTCGTTCGTGGCTTGGAGAAAGTTCAATGTAGTGTAATGATACAGGCTTTGTGATTCTTTAGTGTTCTAAAAACAAAATATATATATTATTGAGCTATTGTATGTTAATGTACATTTTTATAACATTCTTTCATTTTTTTCTTTTTATTATAGATGTATATTATTGAGCTATTATATGTTAATGTACATTTTTATAAGCTTCTTTCATTTTTTATTTTTTTCTATTTTACTGTCATTATGTGACAATTTTTGTCCTTAGCCATGTTTATCATAATGAAAATCAAGATTGAATTTTATCGAATCAGTATATCAAGGCAACAAAATGTCATTTTTATGATGAGAAATAAAGCAAAATTGTATAGGTATGATCATGAAGTATAGCATGAACTTTCTTTTGGAAAGAATAATAAATATTTCTGTTGGCAATAATGTTTTTATAGGTAAAGATTGTCTATCAAATCAATTTGTAACAAACTGATGGAGATGATAATCTGTGCATTATTGAAAGTATTTTTTACATATATGTATGCTATATAATAGTAAAAGAATATTTTTAAAAATAGAATAAAGTAAAACATCAATATGTTTTTATGATTGGTTCTGTGACTCCACATTACATTTTGATGAGATTTAAAATATATTTTGTTCCGTTGGTATGTTTTGATTTTAAGCAGGTATACTTACTGTATCTTCAAAATGACAACTTATTTCTGTGAAGAGATGTTGCAAAAGATTTAGAGACAAAATTAATTCATGAACTGATTTAGAAGTGACTTAGCAAGTACTTCTGGTTTTTAAAGTCATTTTCCTCATTAAGATATCATCAAAACAGTTGATAAGGAATCGCAGCACAAAATACAAAAATATCCCCATCTAAATTAGATTTGAGTACTGGTACAGAGACTAGGCTTTATGATGAGTATGCTTTGTCTTTATGTTGTGGCTAGTAAGTTAGGTTATGCCCAATTTGTCTATATTTTGTGGGTTTGAGAAAAAAATGTTAGCTAGAAAAGATAATAGTGGATATCCTGTGCTCCTGAGGGACCCTCTATTTTACCCCAATCAAGTGTGACTTATAATTCCTGTCTCCGGAAACGCTTCATTCAAACTTTTTATTTTTTGTGCCAATTAAGAATTAACAGCATATTTTAACAAGTTACACCTATTCATGAGAGAGTTCTTAAGATTTGCAGTATTAGTGAAATGAGAAACTATATAAAGAATTGATTTACATGACTTGATTTAGAGTAACGAGATGTGAAACGTTTGGATTAGAGCGTAATCACGTACTAATCTTCCCAAGTGTGGGAACGTTTTGAGAAACATGTGAAATTAGGCAATCAATTATCTTTTTCCTGAGATCCATTTCATATTATTCATCCACTTTGACAGTCACTTGATAATTTAGTAAAAGACTGCGCTCACCGAGAAAGATGTAATGATAAGAGCAACAGGATTATTCTGATGTTTAAAACATTTTGTCTGAGGCCTTTGCTGATCCCTGTCTTTGTGATTTCCATTTTGATTTTTGTTTTCAAATTATTGATTATGAAGTAAAAATCTATTTGGGGGTGTTTATTTTTTCCTAGTAATTATTATACATATAGGCCTCTGTAGGGTAACTTGGGTTACAAGCATTTTCTGAGTCAGTTTTCCAGTTATTCTGACAAAATCTTTCAGTTTTTATTTCTGTATAGATTTTGCTTAATGTATTTAAAATCTCTTTCTTTCTCCCCCACTTCCTTGCGTTCTCTCTGTCACTATCTTTCTCTCTCTCTCTCTCTCTCTGTGCCTATCTCTCTACGTCTATTTATTTTACTCCATCTCTTCTTTATCTCTCACTCCTTCCCTCCCTCCCTCCCTCCCTCCCTCCCTCCCTTCCTTCCTCTCTCTCTCCATCCCCTCTCTCCCTTCCTCTCTATATATTTCTCTCCTCCCCCACCTCTCTCTTCCCCCCCCCCCCCTCTCTCTCTCTCTCTCTCTCTCTCTCTCTCTCTCTCTCTCTCCCTCCCCACCCCCCCCCCCCACCCACAGATCTTTGACTGTGAGCGGATGAAGTTCTCTGAGATTCCCCACCACCTTCATCCCCTTCTCCATGCCCCCGATCCAATCGTCATCCACCACACAATCAACGTCGACAGCACCGACCAGAAGAAGACAGCTTGCTACGACATCGATGTCGAAGTGGTAATGCACCCCATCACTTCGCTATAATTTCATGTATTTGTTGCAGATTTTCATTGAAACTATTAAATTATTTCTTTCAACCTATGTACTGCAATTCCAAACAATTTATTATTATTTACTCTTTGTTTATGTATCTACATCTACAACTGCATGTATCGTTTCAATGCAAAATGTCCCTTCTTAAAACTTTCTTTACAAAACTTGAAATTACTCCCAAGAAGCCTAACATTCATTGCTATAGTCCTAATGATGGACTGATGAATACCGCTACTAATAAGTCAGGGGAGCTGAGGTATTTGTTCCCAGTTCATTGTGACTGTGCCATGGACCAGTGATGGCCTGGTGGTAGAGTCGCTACCCGGCGAGCAGTAGATGACAGAGAGTGGCAAATGTTGATTAACGTCTTGCCAAAGGACATTCGTGCCGTGGCGGGACTTGAACCCCATACCTTGTGATCTGTAGTCTGTGTTTTATCAACTAGACCACAATATCTCTACATTTAAGAAGAAAAAAAAAGGGCATTAATTTAAACAGGATGGAGGAAGGATATAGTCCAGTTTAATATGAGAGAACATGGTTTTCCCTTATAACTGATAACAACTGTTATTTTATCAAATATATGTAGTAGCATTTTCTTAATATGGGCCAAAACCCTTTTTGGATTGACATACTGTAGCACGAAGGACCCATGTTTTTGTTGTCTATAAATCTAGTTTTATTCGACCTCTGTGCGAAGAAGCAGGTCATGTTTCTGGCGGAGTCGCAAGGCCCGGCTGGAGATGTCATTTGAGTATTTAAAATCTCCCTGAAGAGCAAACAATGAAAGTTGATATCATAACCAGTCAAAGCTATGACAGCAGTGTGATAACCTACTGTTTATATTATCTGTTATTTTATACAGCTCGTTAGGTAATATCAATCCCTGAAACTCGAATACTGCCCCAAATATGATATAGACCCTTCGGGCCGTGTTCCGATCATCGTGACCTTGACAAGACTGGAAATTTGCTTCAAGGGACAACAGAAATGTCTCTTTGAAAGAAGAGAAGAAGTAAGACATTTGAAAGGATTCATAGATCTTGAAGGTTTGGTAGAAATGTCTCAAGATTCTGTGTATTTGGGTCAAAGAGAAGATGTCACCTTTTCCTCAACCTACAAAAGAAAAGGTTTATTGAAAGAAGGAAGAAAGAAATTGTATTTAAAAAATCATAGAACTGAAAGTTTGGTAGAAATGTGTCAAGATTCTGTGTATTTGGGTCAAGGAAAAAATGTCACTTTTTTTCTCTACCTACAAAGTACAAAAGAAAAGGCTTTTAGAAAGAAGGAAGAAAGGAAGAAAAAAAAATTATTAAAAAATCATAAAACTGAATGTTTGGTAGAAATGTGTCAGGATTCTGTGTATTTGGGCAAAAGGGAAGATTTCACTTTTTCCTCTACCTACAAAAGAAAAGGTTTATTGAAAGAAAGAAATTTTATTTAAGAAATCATAGAGCTGAAAGTTTGGTAGAAATGTGTCAGGATTCTGTGTATTTGGGTCAAGCAGGCGATGTCACCTTTCCTCTACCCCTTTCTTGCGCTCATGTGCCAAGCACATGTGACCCCTCCTTCCATCAAAAAAATTCAGAGGGATTTAACAGGCGACTGAATGAGTCAGTTAGGGTCACAAGTATTGCTCGGCTGTCGTCATGTTTATCAAATGAACATGCTCACACTCCTTCCGTTTTTTCCCCCCCTCCGAATCTATTCCTTATTTCCTGTATGGCTCTTGGAATTAGATCCATGTTTTTGAACGACATACCACATGGTGATTTCCTGCTTGTGTCAGTATTTAAATCATGACATCTTGGGTTTTTGATTTGTAGGTCAATAATTATCTTCTTTAAGTGCCCTATTTTAGTTTCATTTGACATTCAGCCTGTCATTTTGTCAACATGTACATTGAATCCAATGATCGGGTTAATAATATATATTTGTAAAGCGCTTTGAAAGGGCCTTTGGTCCGTGTTTTCTCCTGAACCCATTCACAGTGGCCGTTTCATCGGAGTCACACCGATAGAAAGAGAAGGAGAATTCAATCGCCTATTTCTTTCTGTTCATCGGCTATTCTATCAGCTTTTCTCCTCTGTACCATTCATAGTGGCCGTTTCATCAGATGCATACGATAAAAATCAAGCCAGTTTGAAAGGGGTATAGGAGGCCACCATGCTCAGAAAGTTCCAATAGGTGTTGGAGAAACTTCACATGACACAATAAGATGTACTCTTGCTCTGTAAAGACAAAGAGTAAAGGTTGGATGATGATAGTACTTTGTCTTGTGTAGTTACAGTGTTCATGAATATAATGATAAAGAAAAGGGGCATGGCCTCTATCTTGTGTTTGAAGGTTAATGGACTTGTATCTTCCTCCCCGTATAGGCCCACCAATACACGTAAGCCCTAGATTCCGGCATCTCACATGCACATTTTTCTCCTAAATCCGACCGCATCTGGAGCGACTTGATGGAAAATCCCCTTCACCCGAGCCGAACCCTTCCTTCAGGACTCGCCTTAACAACGCTTTTCACACGTTTGTTTCCGTGCGACGCCTCCCCCGAAGTGCGACTCTAGCTGGATTTCCTCAAGTGCCTGTTGCGGGATGATTCCATCTCCCCAAGGAGTCCCTAAGAAAACCCTCACTCCACACCTTAGTAAACAGATACTCCTATATTTTTTGCCCCCCATTTTTTTAGTCTTTCTTTCTGTTTTTATGTGCTCTAGTGTTCTCATGTTTGGGAGTTAATGAGCAATATATTGTTTGTGAAGAAATTTGTTGAATGGGAGACTTTTTGGAATGTGAGACCAATTGTGCATCCTGGTATTTCAAATTGTGTGAAATGCATGAAAGTAGGTTTTTAGTGATAAAGAAATGTAAACAAATCTCTCTCACTCCATTTTTCTTTCTCTCTATCTTGTTTTCTCTCTCTCTTTCTCTATCTCTCTCTCTCTCTGTCTACCTATCTCTTTCTTCTCCTGTCTCTCTTTTCTTTCTCTTTCTATCTCTATTTCTCTCCTCCCCATCACCCCCCTTCTCTCTCTCTCTCTCTCTCTCTGGCTGTCTTTCTCTTTCTCTTTCTTTTCTTGTTATCTTTTTGTTTTGTTTTGTTTTTTATTAAATTTTTGTTCTCTTCTCCTTGATGCTTCTTCATCTCCCCCATTTGGTTAGTTCCGATCTTTAACCCCTTTTTCCTTGTTAAAATCACCCTCTCCTTCCCCTTCTCTCTTTTCCATTGTGTCTTCCTTTTTCCTACAGTATAAACAACATATTTTTATGGAATATCAGTTCTTAACATACATGTACACATTTTTTATAGTGTTTGCACTACATCAATTGCTCTACATCTATTGATAACTGAAAGGAAATGTTTTATTGTTGACAGACAGGGTGCCATAAACATCCTAATCAAATGTTCCTAATTTGAAATATCGCTCACCATTACACTTTATCCCACGGGCCAACACACTCCCTCCCCAAATTAGTGGTTAATAAATTGAATTATGCAAACAAACACAGGGATTTGACACTAAGTTCTGCCTAACACGAAGCGGCACGCGCAAACTTTGGAATCGAGGGCAACATCGACTCTCCTTCCCCAAACAAAACAGGTGCCTGTTAATGATTCTAGAGCGCCACATTTTGTGAGGCTGTAGATGAAATGCTTTGCCCTTGCCAAGCCGAGTCAGACTTTAAACAGTTGCATCATATGGCGTGAATCAAATTTGACTCACTTTTGCTCTACTCTCGTCAACCGCTGCGGACCACCCACGAACACGGAGGCAAAACAAAGACGAAATTAGGGCTCAGACAAAAGACGTTTAATAGATAAGTAGGTCAGACTTGGCTTGACTCGAACACATTTATAATCGTGACCTGGTGTAGCTGTTGGTAGGGGCTGCTGGCTCTGAACTAGGTAGGGGCCCTCTCATTAACCAAAGCCCCATTAAATATTGAGTTTCTTTAGTTTATGAAATTAACAAAATAGGATTCAGAGGGTTTAAGATCATCTTTCAATTTTGAGGTTGAGTTATTATTTTTTTCATATCATTTTTTAAAATAAAGTATAGATAAATTTCACTATCTGACTCATACAGCCACTCTCTCTCTCTCTCTCTTTCTCTCTCTATCTCTTTCTCCCCCCCCCCCCTCTCTCTCTCTCTTTCTCTCTCTTTCTCTCTCTTTCTCTCTCTCTCCCTCTGTCTGTCTCTCTCTCCCTCCTCGCTCTTTCTCTTCCACCCCCCCCCCCCTTTCCCTCGCCCCTCTTTCTCCCTCTCCCCTCTTTCTCCCTCACCCCTCTCTCCCTCTTTTTCTTCCTCTTTCTCTTCACCAATCGCTATGATTTCTCTCCACCCACCGACCCTTTTCTCCAAATATGTCAGAGCAGTTTTGTCCTGATGTGATTGTCGGGGCGTCAGGAAGGGTTATATATATTACATGTGTTATAATTTTGGTTAAAGCTAAAGACCAGTTATGGTCATGCGATTGCATTGTGAAAGAAACATTGTGAAATCGATCAGAAAAGGTTGATCATCTAGCATAGATGTACTGCAAGGTTCTGGAATCATCAAAATGATAAGAAATTTGGCCACGTCTTCATAAAGTTAGAATCACTGTACACAGAAAGATGTATATGGGACTACACACACGTGTGCGACACGTGCATTTGTATCTCTCAACAGGCGAGAGATACACTAATTTACCAAATATATCAATTAGTAGGCGGTTTCCCGTCAACATTTTTATCATCATGTATTATTCGAAACATATTCTTTCACATGATTGGTAATAGGAGCTTGCATTTCATTTTTTGAAATTGGGGCGTTTCCAATACTGGTCTTTACCTTTAAACTTACTATCTCAGTTTGGCTTGTAAATTGGGTTAGTCTAATTTGTTTTACTTGGCGCAGGTGGCGTTGTGCATCCTTTGCCAACTTTTTTTTACCCCATTTAATTGCTATTATGTTCAAGAAAGGGAGGTACTTTTCAATTTCAACATTTTTCTTGGATTCTTGGAAAGAATTTTACTTTTCTAGATATGAGAACCTAGGGGAATAAAGGATGGAATCAACCTAATTAAAGTTTATTCAAAAGAGCAGCATCTTCCTTTTTTGTCTGAATGAGTGTTTGATTGAATTTGAATGTCATTTCAATTCTCCTATAGGGCATTTCTGTGTTCAGGAGTCATTTTCTTTGATAGAGAATGGGTTTTCAAAAGTAAATACAGAAAGATCGTTGGTAAGGGGAGGGGGGAGCACACAACAAGCTTGCATGGCTTCTGAATGTATGACGCAAGCTTGTTGTAAGGTTGCTGCAAGCTTGTAAGTAAGGCCTACAATCTTAGATTGTTGTATGCAAACTAAGATTGCTATAGGAGAGAGGGCACATACCCTTAGAGCCTTCTTCCCTTGCACCCAACACTAGGTTTTCTTCTGGGAGCAATTGCTTCTTCTAGAATTCCTGCTAAACATAGATAATTGTACGGATCAAAAGTGCTTTAGAAATTATTCATACCCTCTGACAAAGTTTTCTGCTTAAGTTCTCTCAATTTTAAGTTTCAAAATGGAACATCAAGTTTCCTGATCTCTTCTTAATCTCTCATATGTTTATTTCCTTTCTCAAATTTTCTGTACTTGATTCCAAAAATGCATTTTTTGTACTATTCAAGAGGAAGCTGGCAGTGCATATTATAAGTAACGTAGTCCTGCAATTTCATACAGGACAGAACATGCAATGTTTTGTTGCATTTAAAGCTAATTTTTTTTTTCCATGAACTGTGAACTATTGGTGCAGAATTTATAGTGGCATAGCCAGGAGAAAGGACAGAGACACCCTTAAGACCTCGTTCTCATTACAAGAATGGACTGGGTCGTACCACGAATCTCGGTGCACACCACGGAGGTCCAGTGGACTGGTTGCGTCCATATCTGCCGTCGGATGGGGTAGTCTACTGGAGGGTTCCTCTTTTTGAGAGATCTTGCTGCCATGACAGCTCCCGTCATTTCAAAGTCCCTACTCAATGCTCTATTTAAAAGGTCTGGGGTTCTAGCACGATTCACTTGAATTGACCATTCTCCTTACAGGGGATGGCTCAATCTAGCGCCCTCTAAATCATGCTACTTTTATCTTTCATGGAGAACCCAAGGATGTTCTCTAGACATCCACCAGATTGGATCACCATGGCACGCGGTTGGGTGGACCAAAATGATGTTGAGATGCCCGATCTAGTGCAGGCTGGATTGCGCTGTCAATTGCAATAGGTCTGTCCTCATCAGCTTGAGTTTGTCAAATAACCTGCTATTTTCAGACCCGGGATATTATCCCGAAGCTTGAAATTGTGTTTTCACTAGACCGATGTGCTCATCACAAACTAGCTCGGATGGGCGCAAATTAGTTGCTTTCTCCCAAATAGCAGGATATTTTGTAAAACAAGAACAAGATTTCTTGGGATATTTTTTCAACCAAATATCCCGCTAATTGCAATTGCGTGCTGATGAAAAGGCAGATCGGGATAGTTGAGATAGCAGGTTATTTGGCAAACTCGAGCTGATGGAGACAGGCCTAATGACAACAAGGTCTGAAAGATGTAGGTCTAGCTAGGAATCTTCTAGGGGAAGGATAGGTATATGGATGGATTAAAGTAGGAGGCTACTGTAAGGTCCGTTTGGGATGTGGGTGTGGGTGTAAGGTATGATGAGGACCAGATTTGGCTTGGGTTGGGTCGGATGAGGATGAGCTTTAAAAGAGGATGCAGGGATTTATAGGGGTCAACCAAGGTCATTGGACACAGAACAAGAGGGTCTATTTTTTTTAGCATCATAGGACATGTAAACAAAAAAGTTAGGGTAAACTGTCGGTCAAAAAAATTTACTCATATACTTTTTGGTGTACTTACATGTAGAGTTTTAAATGTAAAATGACTGTTTTTAATGAAATTCTATATGCTCCTAAATTTAGTATTCTTCAGATAAAATGTATAGAAAGATGGAATTATGGCATCCAAGATTCTTCTTTCTTTCTTTTTTATCATGAAGAAATTATGTGAAAAATGGTATACCGGCACATCATTCCTGGTGAAATAACTATTGAAAACGTTAATTTTATAATACAGGATAAATAATATTAATAATAACTTTTACTTATATAGCGCTTTTCATATGAAATTTATATCAAAGCGCTTTACAATATTGATGCAAGTAAAACTAAACAGAGTACCAATGACAAGAGAACAAATTAAAAGTGAAATTATCAAACATAAGATAACATAAGAAGGTCAAAATATTGATATATAATTGAAAATTCAGAGAGCTAAAAAGAGAGAGCCTGTTTGGGCGCTCGATCTTATAAAACCATCGCTCTTCATAAAATGTATCAAATGAAATGGATCATTGACATCGGCCACACCAAAACTCCACACATTTTTTTTCTTTCCAATGGGATCCAGAGTAAAAGAACTTCAACATTTTGAGATCTAAAATAGATTTTGGGGTCCATGTGTATTTGGCCCCTGTCATCATCACCCACCCCCCCTCCCCAATCTCCGCCCCCTCCCCCTCCCTTACCTTTACATATGGTTATACCACTGTCTATCATACCTGACCCAGAGATACACCCAAAGAGTGTTGACAGGAGCGCATCACTGCTGGAAACGTGATGATGGGCGGATGACACCGGGGGACAATAATCTATGCTCATCTCTTCATGGCCCTCTCACCCCACCTCGCCCGCCCGCCTCCACGGGATGCACCCAAACGGAGAGAGAACGAACCTGCCCCAGATTAGCTAATCCCCTGGATTATCCCGCCACTACATCAGATCCAGATGGGTAGGCCCAGTAAAGTCCCTCTCTGTTAGGACGACTTTCTGAGTGTCATTGTGGGTCTATCAAGGTCTTAAGCGCTTTCAGATGGGTGAAGGGCAAAGTTTTTGTGCTTGTAGGGTCTTGGGAATCTTTGTCAGATTGTACATCGGTGTATATCAGAGTGTATATCTAGAAAGAAACTTTTTTATAGGACACATACATGTAAAGTTGTCAAATGTATTTCAGCAGTGGAAAATTGACCTTCATAATGCAAAAACGAAAAGATTCCTGTTTTTCAGACCTTTTATGTTGGTGCTGTGGACAGAAAGTTGCATATTATGAATATCTACACGTATATGTTGCTTGCTTTGTAAATCCTTGAGTTCAAATTGTGTATGGATGTTTTTTAATGTAGTAAATCGCTAGTCAATTTCTATCTCCCTCCCAAGTAACGTGTCTTTGATCAAAATGATATCAATTTTATCGTCTTGTGCTTTTAGTTTAAACCTCATTCTACAGAAGTGGACAAATGTTCTTGTCTTGTACTTCGAATCCAATCTCCAAATTCTCTTTGGTTTACAGAGTTGAGATATGTTTGGAGATGTCATAATTTGTCCAACTATTCCAAGTTGAACGGCAAGGAAAATAAACGTAGCATGAAGATGTCATGGGGGGAGATTAAGCGGAATGTGGTTTGGGAGGAATTCTGTCTGTCTGTCAGAATTCTTAGAAAAGAGATAAAACCTGTCCCCTTGAAGGATCGATGGAAGGCGGTTAAAAACCCTCAGTGGGCCTGTCTTCATCAGCTCGAGTTTGCCAAATAACCCGCTTTTTTTAAGCATCCCGATCGCAAATTATCCAGCTAATTTGCGCCTTCATCAGCCCGCAGTTGCAATTAGCGGGATATTTGGTTGGGAAAATATCCCAAGAAATCTTGGTCTTGTTTCCAAAATATCCCGCTATTTAAGAAATAGCAGGCTAGTTTGCGCCCGTCCGAGCTAGTTTGTGAAGAGCGTGTCTGTCTAGTGAAGATGCAACTTCGAGCTTCGGGATAATATCCATAGTCTGATAATAGTGGATTATTTGGCAAACGTGAGCTGATAAGGACAGGCCTAGTGTATAGTGCGAATGATCTAGAACGTAAATCTTGACTTTTAGCCATTCGATGTCTACTCGCACGTATTGCTCTGCTAAGAGCCGAACAGGTATTAACTCCTTATCAAAATACAAGAGGTAATACCATTTTGGCTTCCTGGAAATAATTTCAACCACCCTCTATTTATTATTACCAAAAAGTATACGAGCCAGCCATGCCACAAGATTTAATTGATTTGCCCAAAGTTGAAATAAGATGTGTGATTCTTATTAAGAAAAAATGTTATTGAACACCCATTTACTGCGGTAAACACAAGGTGCTCAACTTTCTCAATCTTTTTTGCTCTTTGTCTGCGTAATTATGAGCCGACGAGTCCATCATATATATTACTGTATGGATTCGTCCGTTCATAATAAGGCCAACAACTTGATAAGAAGTTTTGGAGCATGGTGAACTTATTGCTTTACGGCAGGCCTTGAATTTTTTGAAGGTGTCTTTGAGAAGCAGATGCGATGCTGCCTTAAAGCAGGTAAAAGGAAAAAAAAGTAAAATCTATCAAAATGATGAAATGGAAATTGAATAAATAGACACTCCGGATATGAAATCATCAATCTAGGTTTAGGAATGCGCCAAACATCTCTGAAAAGTGAACAAAATCGAAAGAAGTTGATTTATAGGGGCGTTCTTTGGCCATGAAAAGTGTTTTGACAGTTTGTATATGAGCCTTGAAGTTGCGCTCTTTTTTAATAAGTGGGCCAGGTTCACATGCTCTTCACATGTTGATCTCCATTGTTTCAGGATTTTATTGTTTCTTTTGTTCTCTTGGCCTTTTCTTTCTTTTATTTTTGTATTTGCGTTATCATTCTTTCTTTTCCTTTATCTGTTTTGTTTATATTCAAAATCTTTGTTTGAAATACTATTTATATTATCTCTTTTTTTTCATGGGTTTCAGAATGAATGTAACCATTGTTTTTTAATTTTTTTCATTGAAGTGGGGATCCAAGATTATTATAACAGAGGAAGTAAGTCTGAAAGGATTTTGACCACCCAAAAAATAAGAAAGTTGTACTTTTATTGGGGAGAGGGAGGGAGTCACATGCCACCTACATGGACATCCCCCCTCCCCCACAATGGATATGTCACTGAATTTGTTGATAGTGAGGTTATTGTGTTTTCCCTTCTTGCGTCTCTCTTCCTGTGATTTCTTTCCGATTTGAAGATCATACTGTAGTTATATATTTTTTAAATTGTAAATCATTGTTATATTTCATTGGTTTATCCTGGAAAGCACTCTACCATTTAATTTCCCCTTTACAGTATCTGACTGATAGAAAGGTGGTATGGTTAAACATTTGAAAAATCAGGTCATTGTGTGTAAGAAATAATGTGGAATATTCAGCTTTTAATGAATTACAAAGTAGTATCCTTCTTAACATGTATTTCCTCCATTTGTAGCCCAAATATGTCTCTTATGAAAGCTAGCTATAAGATTGATTGCTATTTTGCATCATGTGGATCAAAAATGGGGTTTCTGTATTTACTGTCTTTATTTTACAAAAAAATACTGTAAGAGATGTATGTAAGATAACAGCTGATTAAGACTTGTTGATTCAATGGTGATAGTTTTCATTAATACGATTTACCGCAAACCTATATTTTGTTTGGGTGGTATGATAAATCATTTGTGGGGTTTATGTCAAAGGGATTCACTTTTGACACACTTTTGTTGTTGTTTTTGGTTTGTACATTTTATATAGAAAGTAGAAAGAATTGGTTTCCAAGATTTGATTTACTTTTTATTTAAGAATGAAAAGCACATGCGCTCCTCATGTATTGTCCACGTGTCATTCATTTGCCTAGCTTCACAATCACTCGTGCTTTATGAAGAAAGAAAATGGTTGGCACTCTAAATCACAGATTAATTACCCGATATGACAGTGTGTTTACATTCCAAGAAGGAGACGTGTTAAGATCGCTCTCACTCGGAAGGTGATAACTCATCCAGAACTAGGTTTAAGACCTGTTTTTGCTGGAAACCTGTCTGGATGTTTAGGATATACAAAGGTCTTGACGCTGAGGAGTCGGGTTGATATGTGGGACAAGAAAGTGGGTCACTGGGTCTAGCTTGGGTAACCGATTTTAACGAAATTGGGTTTAAAGCTGGAAGACAGTTTTGTTAATTGATGGACTCCAAAATGCACCATTAAATTGCTCATGATTTTAGCTAAACAAGGTCCATTAGGGTAGATGTACGTAAGTGTATATATTTTTTGGGTCAAATAAGATTAGATCATTTATAATATGTGTCTATTTCTTGTGATTGTTTTCATTGTTTCGGAATCAGATCAACTTTTGATTTTGAAAGATTAACCTTGATTTAAAAGGGTTTTTTTCCAGTAAATGTCTGTAAATGTCATATTCTGTTGATCAATTAGATCGTTCATTGTCTGAGAATTAACAATTTATTTCCTCTTTTTTATTTTTATTCATTAGCCATTTTTAGAAATCAGTCCTGAAATTAAAAAAAAATACTGTATCTTCTTCTCATTCTTCTTCCTCTTCTTCTTCTTCTTCTTCTTCTTCTTCTTTTTCTCATCCTCCTCCTCTCCATCCTCATCCACATCCTCCTCTTCCTCTCTCTCTCTCTCTCTCTCTCTCTCTCTCTCTCTAGAAAAAGAATTCTTTCTCTTTTTAATAACATCATCAGAGGAATAATCTCCTTTTCTTTCTCTTTCTCTCTTCCATACAGGATGACACATTGAAAGAGCAGATGAAATCTTTCCTTCTCTCCACAGCCAGTCAGCAGGAAATTGCATTATTGGACAATAAGGTACGTTTATTTTATTTATTTATTATATTTACTGTTAGTACTTCCAAGAATTGAAAATAATATTGTGTTCTGGCAGTGACACAACATTAATTCAAGTTCTATCTTGACTACTCATTGTTTATATACACATAAATACACATGTAGATGTTCAGACATTCATGTTTGTTGGGTCGCAAATTTCTCAACCGTTTTCTTTTATCAGGTTTAGGGTTAAGGTTAGGTTTAGGGTTACACTTGTTTTTTTTTATAGTAAGGTTTAGGTTTAGTGTGAGTTTTTTTTTAATAGGTATAGTGTCTTTTCCAGGTCTGAAATTTAGATTTGATTATTGTAGAACAGTGAGAACAGAGCAATAGTCATCAATGTTGTATAACCCAAACAAATTATTTTATCTCTACATGATGTCCCCAGCCTGCTGGTATATTCTTCTATGTACATTATTATCATTTTCTTTCTCTCTCTCTCTCTCTCTCTCTCCTCGGAGGAGGAGGGGGAGGGGGTATAGCACAAAGCAAAAAAAATTGTGTTATACCATTATTCATTTTGGATTTAAAAAAGGAGCCCATAGAATATCTTCTTTTTATTACCCTTTCACATTGACAAGATGATCCTCAACACCTTTATCTGATTAGGAATAAAGCTTGCAGGCTTTGTGGTATAGGCCTAGGGTTGTTGCGTGTGTAACCGGGCTTATATATATTATGCCTTTGGGACTAGGAGTGTCAGTAGCATCAAACATCTTCAGTCGTCGTGGAAGGTAGTTCTTCATTATCCCTGGGGAACCTTGAGCTTTAGATATTGGACAATTGATAATGTTGATAATAAGTATATTGGATAGTTTTGTAGTGCTCATATCCACCACATACGGTGGATATGAGTATGTCATTATTACTTCGGATTAGCTTTGCTACCGATTCTGCTCGTAGTATTCAAGGATTTTTAGCTCATCCGGCCTGAAGAGCTTATGCCATGCCGTGGCGTCCGTCGTCCGTCCTTCCTTCCGTCCGTCCGTCCACAATTTTAAAAATGCTTCTTCTTCGTTATTTTTCAAACGATTTTGATTCTGATTGTTTCATATGATAGGGCTAGGAGGGGGATTTAAAACTTTTACACAGAATCGTGAAATTCATTTTCTATGCTAATTTATGGAAATTTATTCGAAATCACAAAAAAATGCTTCTTCTTCTTCATTTCTCGACCGATTTTGATTTGGTTTGCTTTATCTGGTAGAGCTAAATTTGGAACACTAAACCTGTACACAGAATTTTGAGATTTTGCTCCATTGATTAATTATGGTAATTTATGCAAACTTATTCCAAAAATAATTTAAAAATCACAAAAAGTGCTTCTTCTCCATCATATTTCGACCGATTTTGATTTGGTTTGCTTTATATCGTAGAGCTAACTTTGGTACACTAAATTCTACACAGAATTTTGAAATTGTTCTCCATTAATTAATTATGGTAATTTATGCAAATTTCCTTTAGTTTCTATTTAATCTTGTACAGCTAAATGAAATTATGTCTCTTCCAGGGCATCACATTTTTATTTTTTGACCAGTTCAAAAGTGTACAAGATAAAATTTACGATATTGTTGTTGCGAGATGCGGATGAGCGCTACGTCATTGACGTTCTGGTTTCCTTCCAGTTTCCTACCGTTTCAGCTCCTGGGTGGAGAGTAGCAGATGTAGATTAATGTAGAAAAGGTGCGCTTTAAGAAAAGAGTCTGAGCTTGAAGAACCCAGTCTATTACTTAATCGAATCCAACGATCCCTGTTCATCTTAGAGGAATAAGCTTGAGCTACAAAGCATGCATCTCTCTCTCTCTCTCTGTGTGTCAGAAAAACAAAAAATGATTCTTGGGCCTTGGGGCGAGGTTTCCTTTAATGTGCAACAACAATTACAGTGTCCTCATCCGTAAAGACCATTAAAATTGTGGGGTGCAGGTGAGAGCTGGTCGGTGTTAAACACTAGAGGGCAGCATACCACTCAAATATAGGGAAGTACTGAGATAAGTTTTGAAGTTGTTCTACCGGTACACTGCTTCAAATTAGTTTGATAATCAAAGTATTGATGCCAGTAAAATCATGGAAAAGATATATCGTCTTTATCGGGCATGCCTTCTTGTTCCATGATTTTATTCTAAGATTTTCATAAAAACCAGCTTTGCCAAGTAATCCAAATCCAACATAGTCACATGAGCAAGGTCCACAAGTTCAAGTGAAGACCATCTGAGAATCTTTCCATATTAGAATATACTTTTCAAACTTTCAGCAAAGCTCCTATTTAAGAATGTCTTTTTTTTCCATTTCAGATTCATGAGACAGTGGAGACCATCAATCAGTTGAAGGTTCAGCGTGAATTCATGTTAGGGTTTGCCAGAGATCCTCAGCAGTTTATCAGTGAATGGCTGGTATCTCAAGTTAGAGACCTCAAGGTGAGTTCATAATAATAATAATAATAATAATAAACAGTGCTTATAAAGCGCTTACCACCAAAGTCTCTAAGCGCTATAACAAACAAAATACAATGGTAAACAATTACATATTAAACCAAAAAAAACCCTACAAATTACAATACATATGAAATATACATCAATGTGAACAGAGTAAGTTAATCATCAAAAGAAAAATTGAATAAATGACAAGTTTTGAAGTGGTTAACAGTCTAACAGATGATGGTGAGGATGGTTGATAGCGATGGTGATGACATCACTGGTAGTAGTGATGGTGAGGAGGAGGAGGGTGGGGGAAGGGCGGGGGATGGTGATGAAGCTTATGTTAGTTATAATCATTGTGGTGATTATGATGATGATTGGATGATAGTGGGAGTAGTTGTATTGATGATGGTGTCAACTGGTGGTGGTGGTGGTGGTGGTGGTGGTGGTGGTGGTGGTGGTGGTGGTGGTGGTGGTGGTGGTGGTGGTGGTGGTGGTGGTGGTGGTGGTGGTGGTGGTGGTGGTGGTGGTGGTGGTGGTGGTGGTGGTGGTGGTGGTGGTGGTGGTGGTGGTGGTGGTGGTGGTGGTGGTGGTGGTGGTGGTGGTGGTGGTGGTGGTGGTGGTGGTGGAAGTGGTTGTGATTTTGTATGGTGATGATGATGTTGAAAAACTCCTGAGAGTAGCGATTATCATGAAGAATAACAAGTATGCAAATAAGCTTCTGTACTGTGATTCAACAACAAATTAAATCTTTCTCTCTCTCTCTCTCTCTTTGCTCATTCTCTCTCTCTCCCTCCCTCTCTCTCTCCCTCCCTCTCTCTCTCTCACTCACCACAGTGCATGACCGACGTCGTGAACAACCCGGAGGAGGAGCGCAGGATGGACTTCTACCACCAGCCCTGGGCCCAGGAGGCCGTGAGACGTTACTTCCAGAGCAAGGTCCAGCAGCGCCGTGCGGAGCTTGAACAGGCCCTCGGTATACGTCACACATAATCAGAAAACATTCCTCTGAAATAACATCTCGCTGAATTTCATTTCTTACAAGGATCAGAAGGCATCCTTTTGCAACTTCTTTTTTTAGAGGGGTGAGGGATGAGGGGGGAGGGAAGGGGTTTCGGACTGAGGTAATGTCTTATTCCTCATGTCCTAAAATTGCAACTTTAAAAAAAATCTGTATCACTGACATAATTGTTTCATATTTGATCAGTCTTTGTCAAAGCGCAAATTTCATGATTCTAATTAGCATGACCTCAGCCATGTTGGTGTCCATTGTACGGTAATGAAGGTGGCATGGAATTTCATACAATGTTTCAATGCACACTGAAATATGTTGTGACAGAAAATTCATATTCATATGGAGAGTAAATGAATGAAAATTCAAAGGGACAGAATCTATGGCTACCTCAAACATTCGCATCATGATAGCCTGGGCCCGTCTTGTAAAGAGTTGATATTAATCACAACTTTTTTTTGCGATTCATATCAATCGCAACTATGTGCATAAGTGATTGGGGACTGCAACAAACTTGCGATTGATTTATAGAGGACTTGCGATTGGTTTAGATCAATTGCGACTCTTTTGCATCATTATAGGAGGAGGGATAGGGAACATTATTAAAGTTCCTCTTCAATATCATCATAACCTTGACTGGATAGGAGTCTATTTGTTATGCTCCATTATTAAAGAAGTAAAATAGAAAATACATCAAAGCAGTTTTCATTTGAAAAATTAAAAGACAGACCTCTGTCATGTATGGAAATATGGATACTGTTTTTATTTTCCTTCTCTATCATTCTCTTCTTTACTATTTTTTGACAATGTAAATAGCTTCTGAAACTATTTCACGTAAATCCTCCATCTTTTGTAAATGTATCATTTTTTTGCAAGCTTACAGTATTTTTGCCATTATATCTGCTCAATGAGTGGTACAAAATATTGCCATTTTGTTCTTCGAGTAGATATGCTGTATGTATGTTTTGTATACCTGAACCCTGTATCATTACACTGTATAATTGTGTAATATTAATGATATGTTATAAAATGAAGTAAATGTTTTAGGTTAGTGTATAAGTAGTGTATTCACATTTACCTTGTAGATAACCTCTGAACTTTAGAGGCTACAAAAATAAGTTTGAAATGTAGCTTTCATATTTGTGTTTGTTTTACTTTGTATTAAGTGCCTAGAGTAGGTGATTTGTGTATTATGTCTCTAAAAGCTTTTAAATATACAGCCCACTTTTAGGAATTCCATACACCAGACTCTTTACCTTGGTATTATATTGCAGATAATGCTATTGTGAGGGACACGTTTATTTCATTTGGATAAACGGGTTTGGACGGTTAAGTTTTATTTTGTAAGTTATGGAAATTGTTCAAACTTTTTTCATTGAGTGAACACAAAGACCAACAAAATTTGAATAAAGATGGCATTCATAAAAAATACTGTGTAAATTATTGACATCAACACAACAGCCAATGAAAGTGTGAGTTGAAATGTTTTCCCCCCATAAAGATAAGCTTACTACATTCTTTGTCTCATAATTTAGTTTCATTTTGTTAGTAAAGATGCATGTGTATGATGAATGATTAAATAAAGACTGTAAATGTCCTTTCTAAAAAAGTTGAAAATATTGATTTGTGTTTATTTGTTCAGTTCTAAATGGGGTATGTAAATGTGAATTGTAAATATCATGGGTGATGGTGATCATTCACATTGTACGAAGATTATTGTGTGTATGCTGAGAGCCATGAGTGTTAATGGAAGAGAGTTTACACCATTTATTGCTTCTCAGCTTATAATTTAGAAGAGGATGATGATGATGGTAATGATGATGTTGAAGATGACAACAATGATATTGGTGATAATGATGATGCTAATGACTGATGATGGGGATGATGATGTTGATGCTGATGATGTTGATGATGACAACAATGATATTGGTGATAATGATGATGCTAATGACTGATGATGGGGATGATGATGTTGATGCTGATGATGTTGATGACAACAATGATATTGGTGATAATGATGATGCTAATGACTGATGATGGTGATGACTGATGATGGTGATGATGATGTTGATGATGACAACAATGATATTGGTGATAATGATGATGCTAATGACTGATGATGATGATGTTGATGATGACAACAATGGTATTGGTGATAATGATAATGCTAATGACTGATGATGGTGATGATGATGTTGATGATGACAACAATGATATTGGTGATAATGATGATGCTAATGACTGATGATGGTGATGACTGATGATGGTGATGATGATGTTGATGATGACAACAATGATATTGGTGATAATGATGATGCTAATGACTGATGATGGTGATGACTGATGATGTTGATGATGACAACAATGATATTGGTGATAATGATGATGCTAATGACCGATGATGGTGATGATGATGATGATGTTGATGATGACAACAATGATATTGGTGATAATGATGATGCTGATGACTGATGATGGTGATGGTGATAACAGATAGTGATGATGATGGTTTTGATGATGATTATGGTGACGATGGTGATGTTGATGATTATGGTGATGATGAAGATGATGGTGATGATGAGAATGATATCTGCCGAGACCCACTTTTTACAGTTAATACCCTTATGGCTCTTGATACTGTAGAGAAAGAAGATAGATGGAGATTATGGTAACGACTTTTATTAGAATGATATACAGAAACAAGGAGGAAGATGACGATTATAATGGAAGTTTCATGAAAGAGTCACAAATTCATATAAACCCATCAACCTACATGTATAAATCATTTAAAGATTCATAATTTCCTCTACATTTGTCTAGTTTTCCTCACACCTTTTCTCATTTACTTCTCTCTCATTTTGTCTGCTTTAAATCAAATCATGCAACTTTGTACCGGCTGCCTCCCACGCAGAGCAACACACACACACAGTATACACAAAAATGAAACTCACATTATCTTCGTGGTTTTCTACAAAAATTGTATTTGGTATGACAACATAACAGTACTATAGTGATAAAAATGCTTACAAGATTAATGTAGCATGTGAATACAATTATGAAAATAACTAATTTTATTTTGCCCCCATAAATTTATTTGTATTTTCATTTTTTACCAAAAATAAAGCATCGACTGTACCATCCTGCAGGGATATCACTAATGCAAAAACACAAACTTTCACATGCATGAGATGTTCGTAAAATTTCACGAGTAGTTCAGATTCGCAAAAGATACATGCTGCAAAAAATGTAAAACACAATTTACACAACACTGAACCTTTGCGGTTTCCAGAAGTTTCTTGTCATGAAAAAGACCATCCAAAATGTAATGTTGCAAAGTTTAAGGTTTTGAAGTATTTAAACCTCAAGTGAAAACTTGGAATTCTGCTTTTCATTATATTTTTCTGTATCGTTTCAAAGGATTTGATCACATGATGTATGCAGAAATATTAAAGTTTTGATATCTCAATGTGTGTTTCAGGGGGGGGGGGGGTATACCTCTAAAGTTTTGTATGTATCTTGACTTTTACATAAATACAAAAGATCATAATTACCAACTAAACATAAGATTGCAAGTGATACATCTCCCATTATAGCATTAATATCAAACGCAACAAATACATGAACAAATAATTACAACCATCACCCAAAATATACATGATAAAAATTCATTTGAAATCATTTCTTTTCCTTAAATTACAAACAAATGGTGATTGATGAATACATGTGTTGATGGATTTCTATAGTACTACAACTACATACAAACATAACATAATCAAGGGTATATGCTTTGTTTTAAAAGAATGAATAAGTATGGAATTTGTAATCATATTTTTGTGAAATGTTAGTGATAACATCATACAATCATTTTTAATTGATATACACTTGTATCCATGTAGTGATTTGTTGTAAATGAAATATTTAATTTTCTTGAAAATATATATATAACATGAAAATTATGAAATAAATGTAATTCAATTCCTCTAATACCTTTTAGTTTTTCAATCAACACATTTCATATCATTCATTTTTCAATTAAAAACAACTTTTATTGTACTTATTTGAGTTTCATTACCTGTATATTATCTGTTTTTATATAATTTTTTGCACTTTCATTGTTGGCACGGCTTGATCGAAAAGCGTCAGATACATGCATGTTATAATTTATGTATTATTATCATTATCACTGCATTGAATATGAAATCAAATTTTTACCTTTTGGACGATTTATTCACATTTTGTGGTTAGAATTATGATAAATATTTTGTCATCGTCCTCGTGATAGATATTGCAATTATGAATTATACCGGTACCCGTTTCTATTTACATCTTTCTCATTGTAATGTGAAATTTAAACTAGTGTACACTAGAAATCAATTTATAGCTTTATAGAATTAGTTGGAATCTTGCACAGACCAAACATACCGTATTTGCTGGCGATAAGGCCGCACCCCCGATTTTGACATTGTTGTTGTTGTTTTGTTGCCGAAAACCCACGCGGGGAAGGACCTTCATTTAACATCGAGGTGCAGTTAAAGGCGCTGATTTGTGCTTGTAAACTTGTCACAAATAATAGTAACAATGTCGTTTTTAGAAGAATGTGTAAGATCATTAATGTGAATTAAAAACAATCGAGTACTAGGTCCTAGGATAGAACCTTGTGGTACACCATTTGTTATATAAAAAAAATTGAGGAATTATCATTATAAACTACATATTGAGATCTATTAGAAAGATTACTTTCAAACCAAGATGACAGACAAATTTTAGTGTTGTTGTAGTTTCCGAGTGGTGAGTCAACACACTGATTACTGAGCTGGGAGACATTGCCAGGCATAGCGCCATAAATCGAAACTAAAAAAAAAAAAAAAAAAAAAAAATTACTCTTTCGCCGCACAGGCCGCACCCCGACTTTTTGATATTTTCTCTTCCAAAAATACTGCGGCCTTTACGCCGGCAAATACGGTACATGTAAATGTATACATGGTTTAAATAAGTGAACTACTGAAAATAGATGCTCATATACACATCTGATAATAAGTCTATGTGTTACATGTATATATACATAAAATGTGAATACTTTAGGAATCATTCAAAGTGCAGCAATTCACAATAGCACAAACAAACATTAAAATAGTAAAAGATTAACTTGATTTTCTGCTAGGTTACTGGAATATCAAAGTGCATGTTCTCGTGAGTAGTATGAAAATATCGAATTCAAATCAATTTTTGTTCTTTCTCATTCATTGGAGCCTCTAGCACTTAGGAATGAAAGTCAGTGAGTGTTCAACTACCAGACTACACAATGCAAGATTCTACATGACCACATAAATGTGAGGAATAGAATCAAGATTAAAATAGTTAAATCTTCCTGGGAAGGCTTTATATGCTTTAGTAGAAGCCCTACAAGTATTGTTAAATCCTTTCACACACATATTAACTGTAATCTTTGTTCTATAAATTAGCTTTTGATAAAATATACAGAGCTTAATTAAAATACTTATGAATTCATTTGAATAATATAAATTATCTATTTCTTTCCATTATCTACATCTAATAATTCTTAACTACATATCAAGTTTGAAATATTTACTCCTTTCAATTACAGAGAATTAAAGTACTTTCTGAATTATAGTGTCCACTTTCTTTTATATCTTATTTTTTTCTGAGTGTTTGTATACTCCCATTACATCTAAATCAATCATGTGATTGAAAATTCTTGTATATTGTAAAACAGGAAAATCTTTACTAAAGCACATGACCATATCCTGTGAGCAATCTATTCTTATAATAAAATAAAAACAACATGTGACCTGTTCCCATGACACAAAGAGGGAATTTCCATTTAAAGCCCCACTGCACTACTTATAGCTACTTGCGCCCTCTATATAGCAAACAATGCCTAAGCGGTGCCCATTGGTCCCCCACTATCCCCTTTTTCTTATGTTACTTGAGAGCTGATTTGACGAGATACCGGTAACCACCCGTCAGTGACCTTACAGGGTGGTCTAATCCCCCTGGCCAAACTAGTGCAGACAGGCTTTAAGGCTCAAGTTACAAACTATCAACATCTCTCTCAGGAACCTTGTTGGTTCTGCTTGATTTTTTGAAGTTTTTTAGTTTTCCCAAAGGAAACAATTATCAAGTATTGTAGCTTTTTTTATCGGTAATCCTTGGGTTTTGGATGTTATTAGCAGTAAAATAAATTCTAGGAGAAGTTTAAAATGAAACCTAAACTGAATGTAAATGACTGCAGTTAAAATACTGCCAGCCAAACAATGTTGGTAGGAAGTATGCAATAGATAAGCAATCAGAAAAAGGAGAAGGAACTTGAGCTACATGTATACGGCAGTCATGTGATGATCAGAAAATGCAATATCCCACAGCCAACATACCGCACGTTTTTGGTAGGTTCAAACGACGATTGCACATCTTTTGTATAATAAATGTAATGTATTAATTTTGAGCCGAGAGTCTTTGGAAATTAATCTCCATAACCAAATTCAAGATTAACACGAAAGGGGTATGGATATCATCTAAGATTATCAAAACTGTCAAGGAAGCTGTATTATACTATACCCCAAAATTGGTGCTGAGCAATTCAGAACATAACCTACAGTATGTGATGACTGCTCACCAACATACACATTTCTGCACTGGACTCATTTTTATTTGCATGAAGCCATCGAAACCGCACTAGTGTATTAATTCACTTCATGACAAATGTATGACAGTTAATGTTTTGCTAATTAAGGTATACAGATTACCCTGTCGTGAGTTAATGAACTACTTAAACAGAATATCCTCTTGTTGCCATGGAAACAGGTTTAACATGTGCACTGTACAACCAGAAACATTCACTACATGACAATTTCTTATTGTGTTAAAACAGTAGTTTTACATCAAAAGAACTTGTGTGATTTCCTTAAATTTAGTGTTGTGATTCAGTAGTTCGCAGTATTGAGCACTTACTTGGGTATCAATCCAAACCACTTTGGAAATCAAAAAAAAAATCTTTCATCCTCCATGATACCTGTTCAATTTTCATAGGCAAAAATATTTTCTCTATATAGTTTTGTATTTCGTTTAAAAAGTTGCCTATATTTCTTCTCTTTTCTTATGGAAAAAAAAGGAAAATAGAGAAATAACATATTTTTAGAACACAAGTTTGGATTGAAAGATATATGAAAAATATATTCAGAGTTGGAAACAGTCAAAATATATATTTTTCTGTGCTGTTTTTCACATTTTCTGACTTGTTTTAGACTATTTTATTTTGACTACGGATGTGAAAGTTTCTGGTTCAACAGTAATTCATGGTTTTATATAGATCTCGAGGGTTTGATGCTCTATTCATGCTACAAGGTTAGACTGGTCTGTAGGCAGTACGGGTGGGCTAGTAACAGATGGAGTGTATGGGGGCGGAGCGGTGGTAGGCACTGAATCGGGCGTGGTCGTCGGTACCCCTACGTGGGGTGGAGGGTACGCCATGGCTGCGGAGGGAGGGTATGGCATGGCGGCCGAGGGGGGATACTGCGCCGGGATGGTACCGTCGGCGGTGGTTGTATGGACTGGAATGGTGCCGCCGGGTGCTGGGGCGGCTGACTGAGGTGGCATGCTGGCTTCGTGCGGAGAGTAGGGCGGAGCTGCAAAACCATAGTTGGGGTAGCCGTAGTCTGCCTTGGGGAACTGATCTGGCTTACCCGTAACCTGGCAGAAATTTAAAAAAGAAGAGAAAAGTTAATCGATACATCTCCATGATTATAAACCCACAACGTATTATGCACAATGATTTTGACCTTCTGTACTTCCAGATGTATGCTGGCACTGGTAAGACATTTTGTTACTACTCTGGGCTTTGTCATAGAAATTGATAACAAGTTTCATGAAACAGGGACCAGAGAAGAAATGTTCATACATTGCTGTTTTGAATACAAAAACATTGTACAATCGTACTTTCGCCTCATGCTACAAAACATACCACATTCCCTTTTCATATACATGTAGTCAGCTTTCAATAGTTCTTCGGTCCCATATATTACCCAATACATCTAAAATGTAAGTATGTCTGATTATTATATAAAGTTTAAAGCCCTCATTATAACTTTGATGAGACCAAATGTCAAGTAAACTTATACTCTTGATGTCAATTTATGCTTATCATTACCTTACTCTTGGAGACACTAGAGACTATAAAAATAAAGTGCCCAAATACATGGGACTTGCCCAAGCAGGTTTCCTTCATTCTGTGTATATTCTCAGTGCTACTCAATATGTTGTCTGCAGACATTGATTATATAAAGCATAAAATGAGGGGACAAACTCTGAGCATCTTTAAAAAATCTCATACAGGCCTAGTAGTTTCTTTTTAGCCTATAAATGCCACATGACATTAATGTTGAGCCATAATATATTTTAAATATGCAACACAAGAATCGATTGACTGAAACAGGGTTAAATAAATAGTCACTGATACTGGTTGTGTACGTCACACTGTTATCAGCGATAATATGTTGTTCTTTTCCTCTCTTTTTTTTGTTGGGGGGGGGGGGGGGTGAGGTTTAACATTTCTTTTCTATGAAGATTTTCGACAGCATCTTGGGATTTGAGGATAAGAATACAGCATCAAATTAAATATGTTAATCTCTTTCTAAGAGTGGTTGCCAAAAATAGCTCTGTACTTTGGCCGACCAAATCTCCAGGAAGAAATGTGTATGTTTGTGCGCCGACTCTTAAAGAACAAAGATAAACAGTTTATGATTAACTAGCGTCCACTCGTTTCTATCTACATCTTCACAAAAGGCACTTGTTCAAAGGGCATACAACTAAATGTACATACCGGTATACACATTACATTAGACAAAGCTGTTAAGTTTATAATGCAAGAACAGTAATGCTCATCTGTTTCTGCTCTTATCAAAATCAAACAGTTTTATCATAATATTTATCATAACCCCATTGTGCTCACGATAACTCTTGCAGAATTGGAACGTACATACATGTCATGTACCATATGTGTAAATCATTAATTTTTTTAAGAGTGCAAGTGTACATTGGACATCCACATTTGACAACTTAGAAGAAAAAAAATTGCAAACCCTCCATGAATTGAATGATTCCATGAAATATCTTCTTAACAGTCGATTGTCTATTTACTAGTGTGTAATGTGTGCTACTGTCCCATATGACATACATGTACATACACAACTTTCAAATCAATAAACCCAGTTTACTTATTTTATTTCATATGATTACAATGCATTTACTTTATTGCATATTATTTCATTGCAAAGAATGTTTGATGATGCTAAGGAGGATCGTGTTCCATTATTATTAGGAATATCCAGAAGATATCCAAAGTACAGTGTAGCTCAAAACCATTAAAATCTACATGTAATCTAGGTCAACATAATTTATGTAAACACATCATTTGTGAGATAAATCATTTCAATAGGCTCTTTGGCACTTTTATGAGCGTCTAATCTTGAGAATGTGTATATGTACATATATATAAGGGTATGTGTGTTTGCACTAATTTTGAATTATCATGTATTTGAAGGCCTTTGATGGAGCTACATGTAATCATCAAACTTCGCATATCTACAAGTTACAACATTTCATCTTTGGTAAAGATGTTTTGTTTTCATTTAAAGGAAAGGTTGCAATTGTTTCTATTAATTGCTTTTTGGTTGTTGTCATGTTGAAATTGGACTAGTTCCTACTTGTAACTAGTATATCTAAAAGTAACAGAACTTCTTTTTTACATCACAGTTTAGGAACACTACATGTTTCAATGTTTAATAAGGAAATATCTACCTATGTTTTAAGCTTTAGTATCAACAGCATTTGTGAGGTTTCTGCTGTGTCTCATGGTAACAAGCCTTAACCCTTTAGCAACTAAACCGCCCGATACCGCCTGTTTGTTTTTGTCCATTTTCAACGCGCTATATTATCTGTTCTAGGGTCTACCGTGATAATGTTATACGTGCGTAATCCTTACGATGTCTACAGTAGGATTCTGCATAGAAAATTAGCGCATGTTTCATATTGCTCAGAACAATGTCAAAATGAGAGCAATATTGCAACATCTTCCAGTGAGTAATAAGATATTTTTTACAAAATCTCTAGTCGCTAATGGGTTAATTAACAGATATATTAATTCCTTCCATGTCAAGGGCAACAACTTCTGTCCAAGAATTGTTAGTGTTTAATATATACTTTGACAAAGAATGTTGTTTTTCCTTCCTGAACTGAAACAGGCTCATGTATTATTGCCATTGAAGACATTTTGTCACCCAATTATTACAATTTTGGTAAATACATTTCAGCTCTACGTTAGAGTCTTGGAAGTTCATGTATGAAAAATATTTAAAAATATGATGGCAAAGAAAAGGTTGAGTCCTGGGGGGTGTTTCTCAAGACTAAGATTTAAGTTGGACTTAACTATGGCAGGTCGTTTGCTCTCACCATTATGATCTTTAGATAATAGTTTTTCCTTCAATAATGAATTATCAAAAAATGTCAATTCTGTATATTTGTGACCATAATTTGTAGGGCCTACGTCCCTTGAGAGACCGATTCCAGTAAGTGCATGGTGAGAGCAAACAGTGACATTAACGGCCTGCCATAGATAAGTCCAATTTAAAGTTGATCTTAGTCTTTGTGAAACACCCCCTTGGTCTAGCTGTTAACCTTACCTCATTGGTGCCCTGATATTTTCTCCAGGCATTAGCTCGTCAAAAGTATTGGATTGGGGCTATGGTTGCAACTGAGATTTAGATTAGGTTTGGGTAACGGTTTATAGGGTTAAGTGTTGGGTCAAAGGTTGAATTAGGATCTTGGTTAGTATGTGAAATTATTGCAGGGCAACTGTTGCCGGAGCAATTGTTGCATACAACCCACCTCATTGTAAGCTGGAGGTCCAGGGAAGGCGCCTACCGGTGTTGCCAGGTTGCTAGGATGGACACCATACGTGGTAGGAGGATGATGAACTTGGGTCCCGGTTAGGTGAGCGGACCGTGCCAAGCCCTCTTGCTGTCTCATGTAATACTGTCGCTTCTTGACGTAGCTGCAGGCTCCGCAGCAAGTCATCATAACCATGATGATCACAAACCTGATTGGTGGAACCAAAAATGGAACATGGATAAAGCGTTCCCCTATAAACTAATTGATGGTAACTATAATAAAAAGCTAGAACACTAATTGTAACACAGTAGCATAAAAAAGCACTATAAATGCATTTCATCATGTCACTTATGCAGATTGATGCCATAATAATAATCCAAAATATTTATTAGACGCTTAATACTGGTGTCTCTAAGCGGCTAAGCGCACCATAGTTTGACTAAAAAATTATTTACCAAAACTTATAATAAACACAACTTAATATGCATCTGTTCCTTATTCAATAAATCATGCATATAATACAAATAAGAGTGAGATCAAACATAGGATCAAACATAAGATTGAACAAACAAGAAATAAGACGGTGTGCACCTCCTTTACATGGACTTCACAAATTCCTGACAAAGCTTGGCTACTAAAAATACATACCTGGCGCCAGTTGATGACAAATTAAAACAAGTAACTCACAACGTTCCAAGAAATATAATTTACTGGTCAGTTTTAGCCAAATACAATAAAGGGCACTAATTGTTTGAGCCATATATTTTTGTTTTTCCCATTGATTTGTGTGCCACTTGGTATTTTAAACCTTAGTATAACAACGATGTAAAGAGGTTTGTTTCATAATCCACCTGCATGTATTCTATGAATCACATAATTCTAACAATAATATGTTTAGAAGCTACACAGGTTTTATGCAATTTTGTTCTTGCCTTCACACATTACGTGTTGTTAGGTAGGACAAGTCATAATGTTTGTCCTACCTAGCAACAATCAATGTATGCAATTTGCATTCTGACTATTGAAATACAATTATTCATAACAGGTGAAATATATGATTTGTAACAAGGCACTTCACAAAGATTTATGCATTAAATTGGATGACATTACAGAAATGGTATATTTGAATTTGATTCTGACTAGGTCCATTAGTGTTTTAAGTTGGAAAAATCAACAACATCTGATGAAAGCAAAATGGTGTTACATGCAACTCTATTCAAAGTGACACTGGTTAGAACCCCTTTAAGGGGTGTTGTTAGGAATCTTTAACTACATGTATTGTTAATCATATACAAATTCATGATTATATCAATACATGAGCATTCATTCAGTACGAGAATGGAAGATTCAATAAACCACCATAGTCATGTGTTAAACTTAATTTTCTTTTTGTTAATAAGTTTTTTAATCTGAGTTTATTTTAAGTTTAATTTAATTTAAGTTTATAAGAGGAGTATAAATGTTAAATAATATGGAACCTTCTCATTGTTATACTCTCGACAGACATACATTATGTAGTGGCTCATCAAGGAAGCTTATATCTTACCAGAAATACCACAGGTTGTAGAATCCATAGCCGTAAGCATATCCGTAATTATTTTCACCTGCGCAGCAACCATCCTCACAACAATGCTCATTGTAATCACATCTGTAAAGACAGAAAGAATAATGTGATTAAAGGACATACTTCAACAATTTTGTTTATATCCAGCAGGGCTTAAATTAATCCAAGGCCATCCAAGGCCAGGCCTTGGATGCCCCTTTGATTGGCCTCAATGCCCCTCTCATTGGCCTTGGAGATTTTTTGTGCCCTTTCCAATTCTTCCCATTGGTGCTGTAATATAGGAATGTGCCCTACAGAAAAGTGGCCTTGCCCTAAAAATGTTGAAATTTAAGGCCTGATCCAGAAATGTAGAATACAGCTCATTTTCCATAGATTCTTCAGACTCAAAGGCCCGAATTCACAAAGGAGGTTTGTCGACAAACCTAGGCTTATGTGCGTCATATGACGCTCGTTTGTGAATGCCTTATTGTCCAATTAAAAGGTTTGTAATAATAATAAAAACATTAATAATCTTAATACTACTTCTACCGTAACTACTGTTACTACTATTGCCTCTAGAATCAACTGTCCCCGGAACATCTGAACAGCACCCACACTAAACACCTTTAAGAAGCACTTAAAGACATATACCATGTAAAGCACTGTGAAATCAATCGTGTGAGAGCACTATGTAAATGAAAATATTATTATTATCATTATTACTACTACCACTACTACTATTACTACTACTACTACTACTACTACTACTACTACTACTACTTCCACTATTACTACTACTACTAATATTACTACTAATACAACTTCTTCTACTACTACCAACAATAATAATACAATCTTATTTATCAAGGGTATATAGCCTCTGATCCTCATCAATACAACTACTGTTACTACTATGGTGAGGCACTCAAGCATTGAAGGAATTCCTTCCAAGTTCCTTCTAAGTACCCATTTAGTTCACCAGGGGGGATTCCAAAGGCCTTTCATTCTGAAGGATAATATACTGTACAAAGGTTTGTGATGGTGAAGGTCTTTATCTACATTGCTCCTCTCCACCCAGGTGTTAAATTTGTACTTGGTAGCCAGTGGGATGCGAATGTCACTATGGTTGGATTAGCATACAGTGCGCACTTGCAAAAAGGAGACTAGCTGGAATGCTCCCCTGGGAGCGGAGAATGTGCAAGTGCTGTAATGTGCAGAATCAAGTGACCAAGGTAATAATACCAGGGAAAATCACAGCTCCCAGATAATCAAGCTCTTTGGTCAGTTGAGAGTAAAGTTCTTGAAAGGAAGCAAATATTATAAATTTATTAATTTTTTATCCCAGTGTTTCGTATCCCACCGCTGCCACCATATCAAAGTAACTATTTTTTTTATTCTGAACCATAGCTGGTTTTGGGAAACAATATTGTCTGTTTGGAGCTAGATGAGTGTTAGCACTGACCAGTTTGTGAAACCAGCAACCAAATATCACTTTGATGACATATTTTTATTGGTAATATTCATTTCTGGAGATTCTATAGGAACTGGCTTACATACAGTGTATATTCATATTTGCAACTATTAGAATCATTCAGTAACACAATGCTCTATAATTATGCTGCAGTGAATGTATTTGTATTTTCTGACTAAGGTTTTTTTTTAAATGATTGCATAATGTGCATTAATTTCATTGTTTTCCCAATTGTAATATACCGGTACTTAATACTCACTCTATTCCGGAAGGACATATTTCAGCAGTTACCTGTTAATGAAAAACAAAATGAGAATATTTAATTTATAATATACATTAACTCGTAGAATTTTCATATCACATGACCAATATCACGAGATATATACTACGGTAGGCGTACTAGACGCTGAGGCCAGGATTGATGTCAAAGTCCTTATATATATTCCCCAATATTATTTCACTATATTTAGTGTTTTTTTCATAGCTGTGTTAGTGATCCCCATGCATATGAAAAAATGATTGATTTAAATAATTTGAAACACAGACAGTAAATAACAGTAATGAGCAATGGCTATATCCTGTATGGGAAAAGACTCATCCATTTGCATGAACACCTGTGTGTAGAGTCTATGGAGTGATAAAGAAGAAACCACTGCCGTATATGTGACGAAATGAAGAGTTGATGTATGGAGCGAATGGTGGTTTCCTATTTTACAATATGGCGTAACATTGACAAATCACAAACTATAAGTTCATACAACTAAATTTCTTTAGTGGTACCCTGGGTGAAAAAGAGACCTTGTCAGTAAGTTCAATTTTTTTCGAAACAGATGCAAAAGACAGCAAAATTGCTGTTCTTTTTTCAATGTTTTCATAACTTCAAACCCCGATTCCAAAGAATCTTTAGTCTCTGGATAATTTAAGTTTCATCTTTCCATAGGTACTAAACTACTATACTATATCAGAACTATGGTCTCAACTCACACCATGCGCCACTGGCATTACGATATCCATATTACATGTCAAGGTGTCATGCTCGCGCTTGTTATAGGCATAATATTCTGTCAAAAAGGCGTTTATATGTTAGAAGAAAAAGAGAGAAAAAAATCATTTGTGCGATCAGGCTGTGTGCAAATTATCTTTCATTACCCATTTTCTTACATTACCTTGTATATTAGACGAGTATGGTATCTTCCATTACTAGATCTATACAGATTACAGGACAAAATCAGAGAATTATACTCAGCAGTGATATATACCTTAAGTTGCACAACATACAGCTAATGAGGATTGTTTCGTTCAGTATGGAATATACTACCAATATGATGATGTTGCATGCATTGTTGGTAATTGGCATGAAATAATGTATACATACGGCCTGGTCAAAACTTACCGAACATATAAAGTCTAATAGAGTGACGAAAATCAACGCCGTTGTCGATACAATATGTACCATAGACATCACGATTTAGTAGATAATAATTTCCTCAGGAAAGATAATTAATATTAAAACAATTGCATAAACGAGAGAGCTGACTTGATGACTTCACGATGTGCTGGGCGTAAACAAATATAATGTGTTGGTGCAATATACTGCGCGCGTTACTGTAGTATAGTGCATGGTTCACCTAGTGCATTACCCTAGTTAGTAGTTGTCTACAAGAGTGCAAATTGAAATTGTGCCTGCCTTATAAAATGGGAAAATGGGAAAATATATTGTATGATAAGTGTTTAAAGAATTTTAAAAATAGATTTTTTGATTACAAACACAGTTATCTTTAAGTTTATAGCCCAAAGTTACACAAATTTGGTATACTGTTCAAACAAATTATTACTTAAAGACTGAAACAAAACTAATAACAATGACGTAATGCTAGTATAAACAGACTGTTGTGAAACACTCCGTTTTCCCTTATATGGGGGAATATTCTTATTTCTTGGAAGAAGAAAAAATATATATAATCACCGGATATGGAATCTTCACGGTGAATATCCCCAGGACATTACTATCTTACAGATGTACCAGCGAGAAAGATGAAGTCCAAAATCGTTCAAAAACTTCAAACAGAATTATGCCCATATCTTTTCCAGGCATATTATAGTATATAGGGTAATAATATGGAAAATTAACATTTCTGAGGATCTACAATATTAGGTCGTTGCTCCAGTACCAAACTCAGGGGAAATTGGCGATTTAATAATTGAGATCATCTTAAGCCCGTGGCTAGAATTGCTTTCGACCCGTGGACCCTTTCATCGGCGCGAGCGAGGGACTCGGGATGCCCCCTCCCAGCTAGGGTTTTTCAACTGAAAATCAAGTTTAAAGGTAAAAATTTGAATACCAACCGTTTCATTAGTGTTTTTGTTTCTATCTTTCTTTCTGTTAGCAAACCTCTTGTCGCTATAGTCACGGCTCACGGGCCTGATGCCTCTAAATTTCTTTTTAATTTGTTTTTATTCATTTTTTAATAAAACGATAACAATAATAGAATACAGAGAGCGCAGCCTATCCAACATTAAGTATATATTCTACTGCGCTACAAGAGCTCCTGATATGCTTAGATTTTAATAAGGAGAAAGAGCTGAGAAAAAGATTTAGAACTGATGAAATGGGTCTGATTGCATCATGCTATGTAACCGGCGAAAACAAGGGCCCGAATTCACAAAGGAGGTTTGTCGACAAACTCCTTTTGTTTCGCCAAACCTCCTTTTGTTCTTTACAAACCAGGTTAGTAAAAAACGCGTCATATTATGACGTACGAAAACCAAGGTTTGTCGACAAACCTCCTTTGTAAATTCGGTCCAAAGTGTGCATTAGGATTCAACCAATATCTCCTTGATTCAACTGTACTTCTTTTTTTTTTTTTTTTTTTTGGGGGGGGGGGTGATCTGTCAGTTGCAGTAGGCAACAGGGAATGCCCGGAGGGATGCCAATTCTGAAACTCAATTAACTTGCCTTTTAACTTTCATTTTAAGGCCTCAAGTTGATTAAAGGCTAATTAGGCTATAGCCCTCAAAATCGGTATCCTGAAAGTTGCGTCATTACAATATCCCCCTGGTCTCCTCCTTTTAGTCCATTTCCACATATTTAAATCAGCCTATACACAACGGAAAATGATGTGTACGCGCTCCAACTCAATATAAACAAGATGTGTTGTATATACCACTGCCTGATCCGTCCGTCGTATTGAAATTAATCAGGTAATTAAGTCATTTAATTAAACATGCATAATGCCATTTCGTTTCGAGCTGTAATATTGGAACGTCCACTCCCGCGTCCACTACGTGACGTATACCAGGGATAAACTCACATATCACTGCGTATACTATACAGTAAAAGAGTGATGACCCAGGAAGAAGAAAATGAGAGAAACAGGTCAGTGGCATTTTTGAGCAAAATCCGATTGAAAAATAAAAAAGTTTTAAATTGATAACAAGTAAAACAGACTGGTAATTAAGCTTCCAGAATACTGCATGCATCCCCTGACTGGGTGCATTAATTATCACTTTATCCAATTTACAATTTATCCAATTCAAACTTGAAGCTATAGCTTTGAGGCCCATCTTCTTTGAACAGGAATAAACGCGAAAAAGAAAGAAATCAAAATAGAAAAATAGGGGAGATAGGCGTAGATCCGCATAGAAGAAAAAAAGTTTTACAAAGTGAAGGCAGTGCCTTTTGAAGGTTGTAAGGTTAATTTTGCTTTTATAGCTGCATCATAAAAATCTACTAAGAATGACGTCAGAATTGAACAGCCCGTGTGCAAAACTTGCGGCGCGAAAGCTGTTTACAGGGTAGTGTGCAAAACAACGCGGATGCCTCGTAAAACGCCATGTTGGAGAGTTAATTGAAACTGAAATTATCGAGTGATATTTTTAAATGCGTAGTTTTTCGTTCTAACACTATGGTATCGTCTCTGATTATCAAGCGCTCAAACATTATGTTATTGTGTGACATACGAATAACGATAGTGGTCAGGGTATATATTTAGTGTCACAGTATTATTCCCCTTTTGTGTAGGTTGTGAATATTATACTTCCTTAGACGTGAAAACAGTTGAGAAACTGATCGCCGCAAATTCTTCATACGGCTAAAACGCCTTACCTTAAAGGTACTATGTCCCTTTTGCAACCAACCTCAAATGCTGTAGAACTTTGCAGGAATTATGAATATGTCATGTATGTCCTATCTGTGAAATTTAAACATTAGCAGTGTCCTCATATTCAAATTATGCAAGGAAAACCGTTTACTTGCTAGACTTCACTGTCAGACACTATTGAGTGACTGACTGGCTTTTCTTCTTCTTTGGTAATAACATACATGCATGAAAAGAGTTGTAAAGGGTACATGAGTATTTGTCTACATCAATAACCCACTTCTTGTGATGGCCAAGATTAAACTGATTGAATCTTTGCGCAGCAAAAAAAACGTATGACCATTTATTGTCTGAAAATTAAGACTATTACTTTTGGGCTCTATAGCCCTAAAGTCGATTTGACAACTAATAGTCGTTATTTTCCCACTTGAAAAAGTTTTCAAGCCCCACCTTTTTTAGGGAAGTTCTAAATTAGTATTATCTCTCAAATGCAGTTGGAATTCAAAATAACTTTTTCATTTTTTTGGACTGCAAATGGGACATAGTCCCTTTAAAATAAATATTAAAAAAAAAAAAAAAATGATTATCTAGGCCTATATGCAAATCGTATTTACCTGTAAGTCTGACCTACATTTGTGTTCATACTTCATAGTATAACAATTTATTTTTAAGAGGAGCTTTTTCTGTCAAAAATGTTTCTCACTAAACTTGAACACTTAGCCTGAAGTAAATAACAAAAATTGTATTTCTATTCTTATATAGATTAATTTCCTTTCATGTTTCAATTGGCTTTGTTTCTATCGTTCAGTATTACATTAATTTAATTTGGGAATGATTACTGATTCCTTTAAAAATTCAAGTCTTCACAAAACCAAGTTCTTTCTTTCTTTCTTTCTTTCTCTCTCTCCCTCTCTCTCTCTTTCTCTTTCTCTCTCATTTTCTCTTTCTCTCTCTCATTTCCTCTCTCTATCTATCTTCCTCTCTGTCAAAAGTTCTCCTTTTTCTTCCGTCGCCTCCAAAAAAGAGGGCCGCGGCAGATTTTTCCCGATCCCGATCCGCCACTGATTTATACATTTATGTATAGATACATATATCCATAGCTTCACGCCGGCGGGCAGGGGTTTCTATCCCATCCAAAACTTTGCCGACCCTATACTATTCAGGGTAGCGATTAACATTTCTCTCTCTCTCTATAATATATATCTCCTTTTTCCTCTCTTCTTCTCTGTTGCCTTCTTTCTTCTTTCTTTTCTCATACCCCACCCCCTTTTTAGGATCGCCCCCTGGATACGCCACTGTAGTAGATTCCCGCATACGTGCTGGTAGTTTTTTTTTTTTTTTTTTTTTTTTTTAGATTTGAAAATACATCAAAGCGTATAAAATGCACAGAATTGTTCTTAATAATAATAATAATATTTAATTTTTATATAGCGCTTAATACTAATATACAAATGTCTCTAAGCGCTTTACAAATATATCTTGATTCGGATTGGTAGACACTGTTTATAAATTATGGGGAAAATGTGGAGTTTTTAATTTAAGTGAATTCAGAATGCTGTTATTTATGTCTACCATAGTGTGTCGGAGGAAACCTATCTTTCACCCTTATAGAAAATATTGATATTTATGGGAACATAAGCGTGTTATTGTAGCCTATAATAGAGTCGAAATAAGTTCCGAGAGAAGCCTACATTTTGTTATATTGTTATCCACATTATGTGTTTTTTTTCAAAGGGAGAAAAAGAGAAAGATTGAAATCAATATTAAAAAGGCAGGCGTTGGTGATTGTATAGTTAGTTCTTGACTGATTGCCAGTATAACAAAACAAAAACATTACCCTTTTCCAATAAATATGATTAATACTTGATTCAGTTTATATTATAAATCGTCAGAACTTTATTAAACAATCACTACGGTGACCTTTTAGATTGATCAATAAAGTTCTGGGAAGATATAAGCTTTATCTATCTAGAAAGAAAACATATTGTCACAATCAATGACAACAGGCAAGGGCGGCGATGCCGGGGGTGTTATTTTCTTCTGCGGCACAGATTGGGGCTTTTTTTTTTAAAGGCGTCTTGATTAACCCTAACCCTAACCCTAAACTTTCCCATAGGCTCAACACGCACCTAACCCCAATCTGTGCCGCCGAAAAAATAACGCTGCCGGGGGGAACGGGTGGTACACGTCCCCCCCCCCCCGGAAAATTTGAAAAACAAGTGCAAACAAAAATGTCTAGCACATACTGACTAAAGACTGTGGGGGGGGGGCATGAGTGCAGCGTTTAGACTAATAAAAATGCAAATAACTCCTCGCATGATATCATGTAAAAGTAAATATTGTAGAAAATCTGTATTCCATTGGTTTTACGTAACTCACTTCCGTCACCTTCACCCCCAGGGGCGGATCTAGCTTTAGGGGGGGGTTTGACCAAAATAATGACGATGCGGAGCATCGTCCACGAGCCGCGAAGCGGCGAGCCGATTTTTTTGGGGGTGTTTATTTGAACCCCGTAAGTGATGTTTTCCTGGCATCTATTAACACAATGGAGACCATAAAAAGCAGTGCATGATAACGTCTTTTTAAATCAAGTAACAGTTTAATACATAGTTATATCCAGAGTTATCATGTGTTTGGTTAAGTTACCAGATGAGTTGAATATCTTCTCACAATATTTGCACTTGAAAGGGTTTCTCTCCAGCGTGCGTTCTTTTTTCTTTCTTTTTTTCTTTCTTTTTTTCTTTCTTTTTTTCTTTTTTTTTCCTTTTTTTTTTTTTTTTTTTTTGAGCCGCCCAAGGGGGGGGGGTTGCAACCCCCAACCCCCCTCTAGATCCGCTTCTGACCCCTCTCATTCACTTTGCTCGCATTTCTCCCCCCCCCCCGGTCATGAAAAGAAATCGCCGCCCCTGACAACAGGAAATATTGATTCCTACTGAATGGGCAACATAAAGAACAGAGTATAGGCCTGATTTGAGGTTACTTTTATTTTACATGATTTCAGAATATTTGCAGACAAAAACATGGTTAAAAAGAGTAAAATTTATATTTCCAACAAAAGGCGAGTAGACCTGATACTGATAGCCTAGACAGAAACAACCGTTAACATATTATATAAATAATAGCAACAATCAAAAAATATATGGTTTTGAATTTGATATAGGTCTAGTATCTCATTCCTTTTTTGTTGTTGAAATTTTGATAAAATAGAGTGCACCCCTCCCCCTCAATAGACATTATGTAAATGTTTTTTGTTTACGAATACACGCTACCATACATTTTTCTCGAATAATCAAGTCTGATATTTCAGTCAATCGAGAGCAATCTGGAGCATCAGCCAACCACGAATTCAGCTTGAGCCTTGGTAAAAATGCTTTTATCTTCTAGTTATACATATTTCTTTGATATATTTATCGGTATGCAATAAGAACTTAACATGGATGTTACAGATTGTAGTTATTTGATGATGACTGGTTGATATATATATTGTTTGGCATGATTTTACTAGGGCTAGATCTAACAGTTAGGCATGTGACTTTTTTTAGTGTGATAAAGCGTGCGTGTGAATGTAATGTGGGTGCGGTGCCACGCCAAGGCCACGCGAGGCGCATGATGAAATGAAAGCTTGTTTTGCCGTCGGCAGTTTCAATCTGCATTGTGTACACCATTACAAGGAAAGCAGTCGTGATCACATGAGCCTTGATTCCAAACACACATTTTTTTTTTACAGTAGATCTAGAGTAGAGTCTCCGGTTTGCGGCATAGCCCGGTTTGCGGCCAGGGGTATCACTTTTCAAAATAAAATAAAAATGACTCGATAATAATCATTGAAACCTACCGTGGATTCCCCGGTAAGTTCTGCGCTGCCGAAAACGTCCGTAGCAGATGCTCCTGTCGGTACGGAGTATCCGTCAGCGATGTCGGAAATCTACGGCACCAGTCGGCGATGAAAATTCCAGCAGGTGCTTACTTTTAAGTTAAGAGATCGAGGCATGACTAGATCAATATTGTAGCTCTATTTGTCCGATATTTGTCCGATTGGAGGTGAAATTTGATGTTTTTGTGGAAGTATGATGGCTGTGGTCTGTCTCCTATCGCAGATATTTTGATTGTGCCACCGCATGGCCAGTTGCATGGGGTGGCCGCAAACCGACACGTAATTACGTGATTTTCTGGTTTGCGGCGGGGGGTGTTAATACACACATAACATGCGGGATCGTGTATGATGGTATGTGTGCTGATGTGTGTACCCGCTGTGACCCAATAGTTTCTAGTAGTACGTACCCCCGTATGGGATGATCCATTCAGTAAAAAGGTGAAATTGTTTAAAACTTGAAAAATTTACCGTAGCAATAGATAAACATGAAAATTTGGGTTACCCGTAGTAATTTGGTATATGCTTTGATCGTGACGTAGCGCATAAAGCTTTGTGACGTACGCGTGCCGCAAACCGGGTTACGCACGGCCGCCCACCGGGCAACTTTTACGTCTTCTAAAGTGGACAGTACTGACCACGCTGTGGGTCAGTTACGTTATTTGTGTCTTCTATTTAATAACTAAATATATGAACTCTCCATTGACGGTATTGAAGCATTCTGTGAGTAATTGCATAAAAAATAAAATCGGCAATTCGCACTGGACGGCCGCACACCGGAGCCGCTACTCTAGATCTTCTAGAGTAAAGGAGCCGGTAATCGGACAGCTCCAGTTTTCGGCCGATCCATTGGATGCATGGTAAAATCCCTTTAAAATACATCGCATAATAGCATAGGCCTAGACTATCTATCACATATCCCACACATACCATACCATGCATGCCATGCCAGAGTCACTGAAGAACCACATTTGCAATGGAAAATATATCCTAAAATATCACATTTTAGCGATGTAATCGGCGGTCCCGCTACCCAAATCTGAAAAATTGAGTTTCTTACGCGTGTATGTAAGAAATATGGGTACCATAAAATTAGACCGAAAACTTCAGTCTCTCTAATCGTCGGTTGTTCCACTGAGACTACGTCTGGCTCCACTAGACCTCCGATTATCTCCGATTATAGTAGGGTGTCTGATCGCGCACCCAATGTTGTGTGCTAAAACCCTTCCCATAGAGATTGTACGCTTCCCTATGTGGTCTACGTGCATTGCGCGACCATCCAAAATTGGTCAATGATTTTATGAAAAAATTTGAAATTCAAACCTTTATAACAAATGATCCTGAAGATGAAACTCAATAAATGAGGTGTCATATGAAAGAGCAGGTTTTTCTCCATATTCCCCATCGGGGGCCACCCCCAGAATTCTAAAAATATCTTGGTCAAAACAGCGATTGAAATGTTGTTTGCATCCTAGCTCCAAAATTTGCCACTTTCCTGAGCTGCGCCCCCGCGGCTTAAGCAGGGCTAGACGTAAGGATAATATCCAGATGCTTTTTTTTTCGCTAGCCCCAAGGGATCATTTGTTATAACAGTTTGAAAATACCCTTCCCACATTTTTGGAATCAGCTAATTAGGGAGGCGTGAGCTCCGCTCAGTCCAAACCATGGTTACATCGCGTAACATGTGCGCTTATAGTGAATGAAAGTATGGGTGGCCGTTCCCGCCATAGAACCCGGAAGTGAATACACGTTGTAGTCAATGGCAATATCGCGGAGACAACGTGCACGTTGTCTCCGCGATATTGCCATTGACTACAACGTGTATTCACTTCCGGGTTCTATGGCGGGAACGGCCACCCATACTAGTCAATGGCACATATCGCGGAGACAGCGTGGCTCAAGCTTGCAAGTCGCGCATTGGCTGAGCAACTTGCGTACGATATGCATATATACGCTTGCATATCGCGCGATACAGCTGTTTGGCTAAATTTAGCAAAACAACATAACTCTGCGTGTACGTCTTTTTCGTCGATTCTGAGCAAAATGCTATGAATATTTCAGCGTTTTGAAGGGGCTGTATCTTTTGATAGAAACATCGGCGAGACTTGAAATTTGAAATGTATTATTCTGATTACATTTTTAATTCAAATATCAAACAAAAATGGTGAAAAACGATCCCAAATTGAAAATTGAAAAATCGTTCAGACACCCTAATTATAGAGACTGAAGTCTGGGGACCTCTTTCTGTGAGGCACTGTACGGAACAAATGGTTCGGTTTGACCGGACCGCGATGAATGAAATATGCAACGAGATTTTCACTCTTTACATCCTCATAACTGCTGCAATTATAACACAAATTAAAAATAACATATAGACCTCTATATAGCTTATTTGACTTACGATAGCTTGCTCATTTAGATCCTAAATTAATGATTAATCTGAGAAAGTCTCGTCGTCAACATTATCCGTCTTGGTGTTAGTTGATGAATATTCATTTTTTCTTTTCGAACGTCCAATAGCTACCGTAGCTACGTACGAGTAAGCCCAGCTTGACCAACGAACTCCCACGAAACGAGTGCTCTGATTGGCCATTGGCGTAGGTTGACCCGGAAATATACCGGCCGCCGGGTCATATAACTCTATTTTCGAGTGCATGAACGTAGTTTCACAGAAATTGGATAAATTTATATAAGTAAGTCCGAAAATTTCACATTCTAGATAGGTTAGAAAATTTTGAAAACTGTAATTAGGAGATATATAGACCGACCTAATTTACATCTGATTTAGAAATCAGAAAATTAGATCTAAATAAAGAAAATCGGGGAGAAAATGTTTTGACAAAAAAAGCTGCCATTGTTGGCTATAGCTACCCCCACGGTACGAGATCTCTGGGTTGCCATCTGTATTGGGGAATGACAACAATTGTCAGTTTTATTAAAGAAATGACCCAAATCAGATGGTTATTGCTGTCTACCATAAAATGAGCTTTATTTCTAGTATTTTTCAGATTTAGAACCCGATTTTGTGTTGGTCGCAAGCTCAAAAGTATCTCATCGCATGTATTAAATCAATGCAGCCGGACCCCGCCACGCACACACGATATGTCCGTCTAATTCAGATTCCAACTTCCGATCACCGCTGTGCCTGTCTTCGGCCAGGCGAGCACCCGGGAGCTCCGGCGTGGGATACCTGCTTCGCCCGCTTGTGCTATACATCAGCGCGGAAACGCTCGGCGCGAGCGAGCGCTTCCTATTGACTTTGTACATGCGTCCGAAAACTGGTTCGCTATGCCGATAACCGGCTCCAAAACAGTGAAAATTGAAATAAGGCTGTGCACAACAGTGTAATGAGGTACCCGAGTACACTCCCAGGCTTACAGGCGAATACTCGAGTATTCGGACGCCATGTTTTTTTATAATTTTTTTGAATTTTTTAGATTTTTTTTGAATTTTTTTATTTTTTTTATTTTTTTGACTTTTTTGACTTTTTTGAATTTTTTTGCCACTACCATACCACTCGGCAGTTTCTCAGATCCCTCGCCCAAAACGCATGCAATTTTACTTTGAGTTGCAGTTGAAGGCGCCGATTTAATAAGAATAATAACAGTAAACAATGCTGTTTTAAAACCAAAGATGGCAGAATAATCCATTTTCCTCCAAGTCCAAACAGAAATCTGGACATTTGGTCCCAGTTTCTGAAAGGTGAGTTTGACAGTGCTTGAGTTGGGAAACATTTTTACCGACGGTACCATGCCAGCGGCTGCCGCTCTCCCTGGCACGGGTAAGCGTGGGCCTGGACATTTTTTTTTTTTTTTTTTTTTGCGGCCGAATATTCGGGTACGAGAACTCGTACCCGAGTAGTTGTCAACCGTGCGGGTACTCGAGTATTCGACTACCCGTCGCAGCCTTAAATTGAAACGAATATTGTCATGGCAATTCGTGATTTTTTTCTGGGATTCTTTTTTTGTTTAAATAATAATAATATTTACTTCATGATTTGAACAAGAAATGATAATAAATAGGAAGTAAAGAGTCCAAAAAATAGGATTTTGTCTTAAGTGGCCGAAAACCGGGTCCTTTACTCTAGGCCTAGCCTAGGGCTGGGAATGAGGATCCTCCTCAGAAACAAGGATATCCTGTGTCCGGACACTTAATAAACAAACTTAAAGGCCCACTGCACTACTGGTAGCTACTTGCTCCCTCTTTATAACAAACAATGCCTAATCGTTGACCATTGGTCCCCCATGATCCTCTTTTTCATATGTTAACTGAGAGCTGAGTTGATGAGATAACCACCTGTCCAGTGACCTTGCAGAGCGGTCTAATCCCTCCTGTAAACTACGGCAAATTAGCTTTAAAGCCTTCTCTTTAGCATGAAGATTGAATGAACAATATTAATCAAAAAGCACTACCATTAGTAGGGACACTGATTTTCTGCAATCACGGAAATTACCATTTGAAACGGAAAATGCAATTTCGAGCGAAAAGCCACGCAAAACCCCTTTTACCTCAAAACTTTTCTTCTTTTTTTAAGAAGAAAATCTAAAACTTATGCAGTGAACAAATATTTAGGGATATTCGTCAAATTCTTAAAAGACGGCGCTGCCATTTTGTTTCGCTGGACCAAGAGAGATTGTTAGGGGCGTTGTATTACGTATACGTAATACTAATTTTACGCTCTCCCGATGGCCAAGCCGCTGGAGAGCCAACTCAAGCAGAGAGCGCAGTGGCAATGCCAATACAAAATCTCTTATTCATGGAACCATCATGTCATTTTTACTTTTTTTGTAAATTAGTGATTCAAATACTGGCATGATTTGTGATTCAACATGAAGGTTTTGAGTTTAGTATGTTGTTTTGGTCACTTTACTTTACATAAATTTAGGACATTTTAAAAACTGTTCTTGGGAGATTTTTTTGTATTTAACATCCCCCAAATTGATCTTGTGTTCTCTTTTATCTCTGCTACTTATAGGTACCTTTGTAAAACACCAAGTTATCTTGCTCAGCAGAGGGGAGCCACAGGCCCGATCCTGCTCTCAAGCAGCAGTGAGCTGTAGGTAAGTAGATAAGCAAATAACCCTTGCCCCAGTTATTTTGGTAGCTAACGGGGAAAGTAACAAGATCAAATGATTTGCAGATGGGTAGTTCCAGGGTAAAGAGAGTACAGGCTCTCTGTAATACAATCGCTCCGGCCACGCAGTGTACAAAATCCCATCCTGGTTCAGCTGCTGCCAATAGGCAATACAATCAATTTGTAACACCCACTTGCAATAAATGTGACTCCAACTAGAGCAGCTCTTTGCAAAGTCTACTCCACTGTTTGCTATTATACAGGAGGATTCAAGCAATACCTACACAATATGATCATACATGTAGATGCCTTTAAAAGAATATGTGATGGATAACAGAGTCTTCAAGAATTTTGCAATCAGAGACACTTGTATTGGCCATATTCTTAAAGATATTCCCAACATTTGAGTACGTAAGATGAAATGCAATGCTGCAGTATATTTCTGAAAGATCTCAGTTGATATAGCGTACAGGTAGTGCCAAATTGCTAATTAGGACATATGAATGATCCATAATAAAGAAGTACATGTAGGAATCTGATTTTAATGTGGCTATGAAAGAAACTATATGAGCTAATTTTAGCATGCATGCCCTGTTTTTGTGCGCCCTCTTTGCCAGGTTATACCTCTACCGGGAGCGCAGTTGTGAATCCGTGCAGCAGCCTGCTGACAAATCGGCGTGCAAAAGTGTTGCATTAGGAGGCGCTGTGTCTACTTGAAAGTGTGAAGTCAGTCGTCGCTCTCCAGCCTGCTGCAGCTTGCCCAAGCCTGCCTGCCTGCATAAGCGCTCCGCTCTGCAAGCTTTACCAAAACAATAAACTGACCTGTTTAGTGACGCTGTGGTGAGATTTGGTTTTTTGTAATAGACCCTAAAAAGAGTTAGAGCATCATGGTAAAGAATGGTAACGAAGACGGAGTTTGCAGGGATTTCCTGCGCAATGTTTGCAAACGTGGCAATAGGTGCAAATTTAGGCACCCCGAGCAGGGGGAAGTGAAGAAAGAGCTGCAGTTTTGCCATGATTATCAGAACAAAATGTGCATGCGAAGCAATTGCAAGTTCATCCATTGCAGCAAAGAGGATGAGGAGTATTACCACCAGACAGGAGACCTGCCCCCTGGCACCGAGGAGTCTGCTGCTAAGAGCTCCTCCTTCACCGAGGGATCTGATGGTGAGATCCCGGTTTGTCGTGATTACCTGAAGGGAGAATGCTCAAGGGGTAGCTCTTGCAAATACAGGCACATGAGTCGTGGGGATGTGGAGTATGAGCAACGGTCGCGCAGCACCAGCAGGAGGCCACGCCCTTCTGGTCCACCACCACCACCTGATCGATACGCTGATGAATACGAACACGAGCGCTACAGGCGATGGCTTGAGCACTCCAGATACGAGGACTTTGATCGTATGGATAGAGATAGGTTCTTCCGTGATAGGGAGCCCAGAGGGGAGCCCAGAGAGCCAAGGGAGGCGCCCAGGGATTCCATGGGCTATAGGTCCAGCCGTGATGCAAGAGATTTTGAGGAGGAGAATGTTATGCTGCGCCGCAAAAACGAGGAGCTGCGCAAAACAGTTGCGGACCTGACCTCCACCAATGACGTCCTCCTTGAGCAGAATGCCCGCTTGCGTGCTCTGCGTGCAGAAGCCACTTCGGCTGTCTTGCAGGCTGAGACCCATCTGGTTAACTCCACCGCCGCTGGTCCCCAGCTCTCCCAAGGTAGGTCCCTTGGTTCCTCAACTCACCATACTGTGGCTGCAACAGGCCCCCTTATGTACCCTGCGCGGGTATCCCAAGTCCCTTTAGTTGGAGATAACTCCCTTTCTGCCCCTGGTACAGCTCAAGGCACACAGTTGCTTGCCGCTCCCATGCTTGCCGCTCCCATATCAATGGCCCAAGCCCAAGGTCATCAGATCCCTATGACTGTAGGCGTTACTGCCTCTATGGTTACCTATCCTATGGTGTCCCAAACATTGCGAAATGCAGCAATGTCTTAAAATGTTCAATTTCATTGTTTCAACAAAAAAATTAAATGATTGGATTAAAGATTAAATGCTTAAGTGCAGGATGCAATATTCTGTAGTAAATGCTGTCAATATAATAATTCACTTGGTGTATTAATCCTTTGTGTAACACTTCAGCATCAGTTAATAGTTCTTTTATTTTTATGAGTTAAAAAAAAAGTTGGATTTTGACTTCTTCATTCCACCATCACTCCGGACACAAAGCGTGTTCCATGGTGTTAAAACTTTACATTGTCATGTTCCTATTTTGTGTTTCAGGAAGCGAAACAGATTACCTTGCCCGGCGGAGCAGTGCAATTACAGATCGAACAACCATTGGAGAGTACACTTCGTTTTAAATAGGATATGCATTAGTTTTCTGATTGAAGAAAAAGGAAGGAAAAAAAATAAACATGTTGAGAAGCCTTCTCCATATTCACACACATATAGATGAACAGCAGCAATAGGAAATTACAATCCACATGTTTTGATGGTTAAAAGATAAGTCACTGTAGGGAAAATTTCTTGAATACAAAATAGAGAAAAAAATGAGACAAGAAACTTCTGTACCCTAAATCCTTTTTCTTTCACTCACTGTTCAAAATGATCGTTTTCATACAAATAACTAAGTGAGGATAATTGTTCTAAAGAATTTCCACATCTTGCAGTTTGCAGTGCTTTTCTCGCGATTCATTTTAACCCTTTTAAAAATAATTGATAATTGTTTGCAGCGCTGTTGAAAATCATGCAAACTACTGAAGCCTCCTTCACTCCTGTTACAATAACAAGAAAGTATGACTGTTGATATTGTAAGTTCATGGGTTTTAGTTGCATGCGCAAGAAAATAAATAAGCTGCCCGAGCATATGTTCTGTAGCACGTAGCGCATGTGCATTAAATGGAACATGCATTTTTAAAATGAAGCAAACCGGACAAAATTAACTTGTCTCTGACACTTTAAAAAACGGTGGTATGGAATTCCACCACTGGAGAAACGTTCCATATTTCCTTCGCAAATTATAATTTTACCTTGTAAATATTTTATCTCACATATATTGAGCCATCAAATACAACTTTGTGCACTTTTCTTACATGACTGTTGAAAACATTGGATCTGGATATTAAAAAGGTTTGAATAACCTCAATGCCAATTGCACTGCTCTGCCGCGCCGTGCTGCGCTAGTGTTGCACATAAAATCCACCAGGATTGTACGCTCGCCGCCGCGCCAATAGCGTTTGGGGAAGATTGTGTATTACTTGCTACAGCATGCCAATCCGCTAAGAATAAATGTCTGCCTTGATCAGAGCGTATCAGCAATACTATTCAATTGCATGTTCACTTGAGAATTCTGCTTGACACTGTAAACGCAGTTATTTTCGCGGATTATATTCGCAGGTTCTTAAATTTGCGTTGCATGCAAAGCAGCCCGTTCAAAACATGTATAAGAAGTCATGCTTATATTTTTGCTAGTTCTAAAACTTGCGCTTGTTGATCTAAGCGCAAAATCTGCAGAAATTAATGTACTGCGACTATTTCTACATTTACAGTAACATGCAAAGAGCGTTTGCATGGGGGAGCCGCAAGCGACTGCTGATCCCGCATGCTCTGTTGTCTGCCATTGCATACACGCACAGATTTTTTATGAAGGTTTGTCCTTTCTTGTTGTTTTGTGCAGGAATGAACTTGGCAATGTAATAGTGGGGCCGCGTGTTTAACTTCAGATCAAGCCACAAGCAATCTTGGCAGATAAAAAATAAATGATCAGTAAGTAAATGCAAAAAACAAAAAGCAATTGCTGAACAGGTATTGTATGAGTGATTTTTTCTTCTTTTTTCTCATGCAGTTTCTCTCCTTTGTAGATTGAGAAATTTTACACCTACACCCTGTATATTAAAAAAAAAACTTTTTTGTAGTGTTAAGGACACCATAGTCAGAAGCCTGGCAATAATGTTCAAACCAGTCCAACGATAAGATTGACAAGAAAATGGTATTATATAGATATTTTTTAGGGTTGACCGATATGTGTGTGTATTAGCCTTTTTTTAAATAAATGCTTTTGGCCAAAATGATGTTACAGTATTTCGCTAGTTGACCTGTATCAGGTTCATTAGCCGGTAATTCAGTATGTGTTAAGTTTAAAATCTTAATTGCTAGGACCATTTCATGTAGCTTTCTTTTTGTGTATCAGCCTTGTTGAACATCTTTTAATCAAATTCATGATTGTAGCTCAAAAATCTCTTGTACATGAGAAATAAACCAAGTTGTCGAGTCAATCGCTGGCACATAGTACATGTATATTTTTGTTATATATATTCAGATTAAGCATTTAAAAGCTTTGCATGTTACGAAAAGTAGTGATTAAACTTAACTTTGATTGATTTTCCTAAAACGGCCAAGAAATTAGGATTGCTTTAAGCAGAAATATGGTATTGCACTCATAACCGACTGTCATTTCTATGAAAAGAACCATAATAATATTCCTGTATGTTTATAAATGCCAACTAAAAACTTGAGTTTGCAAAGGATGGCCATATGTTGTTTGCCATTACCAAACAGTTACTTATCTTACTGTAGACAGACAATCAGTCATGCTCCCAAGTTTTGCTTTTGGTTTCAAAACTGTAGTATGTTCAGACGATTTGACAAGATGGAGTATGTATTGCTTTCATCAACAAACAGGAAATAGGTATCCATTGCGCACTAAATTGTAATTTACACCTATTTGCTTGTATAACATGGAGCCTGAAATGTACATATGCACAGGGATAATTGCTTTAGTGCTCTGTATGTCCGCGATACTGTTTTTTTTAGCAGGATATTAATTGAGCCATTAAAAATGTTCTAGCTGTATGATTAATGAGTTGAATATATTATGTGTACATCACAACTTTCATGTTAGAATTTTTGTTACTTTCTTAAAAATATTTTTAGCCCAGTTCATTTACTACTTGTAAAATACTTGGTGAAAAATAGGTTTGGAATTCATCGTTGGGAGAAAGAATAACTATTTTAAATCAAGTCATCACTGTTGATATTTGTACATTATTATATTAATGCGGTGCATACACTACTTTCATTTATTGCTCGATAGTGATGTTTGTTTTGGGGAAATTATGAAATGTTTGTCAATTTTACAATTGCGATCATGATGTATACGGATAAGTTGTTTTCTGTTTTGTATATCTAAACATGTAAGGTTATAAATGTTGAATCACCAAGCTAGTGCTCTTTGTAATGGTTACTCAGTTAATGATAAATTTTGAATTGTGCCAATGTGATTAAATGTTGCTTTTGATTCTGAACCTGAACCCATTCTCTTGTGTTTTGAATGTCTTACAATGTTTGTCACTGTTGTGTGCGTATGAATGTAACTATGTAAGTGTGTTGAATGGATGGAAGAGAACTACAGGAAGTCGAGGAGTTTCATGTGTGACACAAACCCAGCTCCCCTTTGATTTCCTTTTCCTTTTTTTGGCCAAATGCAAGCATTCCAGTGATTAAAGTCCAATAGCCCTAATGCTTATATTCCATCTTCTTAAAAGTCCAAAGTTTGTTCACTTACATACTCCGAAATGCTCTTCTGGCTCTTGGCAAACATCAGGCCCATAGCAATTTACCATTAAATCCACATCTTGAAGAGAAGGTTACCTGGGCCCCATTCCACAAAACTTTTTATCTGTGACAAATGACTGTTATTGTTATAAGCTAGTGAAATCCTTGCTTCTGATTGGTTATCAGCAGATTTGTCATTGATTTTTGTCAAGTGCTTTGTGAAACGGGGTCCCTGGTATAGTCATTGGAAAGATAAGTGGTGAAGAAGGGATGTGAGGTGTAGACTGATTGATCTATAGATGGGAATGAATGAGTGTGATATGTATGGGGATTGGAATTGTACATAAAAAGATAGATGGGAAAGAAGGAACATGAGATACATGTATATTATAGGATAGAGACAGAAAGGTGTAGAAGAGATGTGACATGTTAAGTGATTGGAGTGATAGATAGAAAGAGAGATGGAAAAGAAGAAACGTGAGATGAAGAGTTAACTCTGCATACCGGTAACTTGAAGTTGCACAAGTCTGACTTTTCTCAAGACAAATTAAATAATTTTTACCAAACAATGCCAATCGTGTTATTTACACTTGCAAAGATGAATTCTATGTAAGTCAACGTATGCAGAGTTGACCGTTTTATGTATGGAAAGAGATGGAAAAGAAGGAATATGTGATTGGAAAGATGGATGGAAATGAAGGAATATGTGATTGGAAAGATAGATGGAAATGAAGGAATATGTGATTGGAAAGATATAGGGACCGTTAAATGGTAAAGAAGGAATATGTGATGTGAGAGGAAAGAAAGCTCTAGAGATCGATATATGGTAAAGAAGGAATATAGGATATCATTGGAGGATAAAATGGGGAATCGCAGATATACATGTACAGGCAAATTTTTGTGCCCCAAAGTCCATGGAGCATTGCAAAACATTTTACATGTGCATAAGTGGTTCCTGTTTGGAAACTGAGAGGGGATGGACCTCATTTTATTCTATCTACCTTCAATATTTGAAAGAAATCGACAGCTCAATGTTATAGCTCAGGATTCTTATTAATTTTTAAAATCAAGTGAATAAGAAAAGATGTAAGTCTTCCCCCAAAAAAAATACTCATTAAAAAAAAAAGTGGTCAAAAGAATAGCTTGGGAAAGTAAAACAAAATCATCACTTTTTTGGCGATTTTTTTGCGACTTCTTTGTAATATGATTTATCTACCGGGTACCGGTATGTACAATTTTCTTGACACTTGAGTCCACAGAGTCATTACAAACAGATGCTGGTATACTGATAGGTGCCACTGATTCAAAAGGAAACAAGGCCCTTTTCAAGTTTGTCATTGTGGTATAAACCAACCAGTATTCCTAGCCCTGTCCCATTTGATTGATTATGGACACATGGGTGGGGTGTTATTCTGTACAGTTAACCATCGATTTAAAGGGAAAACAGCTATTTTCTGAGTCTTTGGGTAAAAAACTAATTTGCATCTCCGCCCTGGCACGATATACTGGTTGCAGAGTGCAGACACAAAGAAAAGCTAGCAAATTTGTTGGAATTCTGTAGATTGTGCCATTGATTTAATGAATATAAAGTTATCTTGTACATTTTACTATCAATTCAAAGGGATAACAAAGCTTTTTTCTGGTCCTTTGTCTATATAAACCAATTGGTATCTCCACCTTGTCCTAATTTTTTAATTGCAAAGTGCAGAAACAAAAATAGCTAGCATATATTGACGTTCTATAGATTGTGCCATTGATTTAAAGGTAAAACAAAAAGAACCCCCCGACCTAGCCTGTATATCAAACAATATCCCATTTCAGGTTGAACTGCCCGTTTTATTTTACACGACGACGCGAGTGTTCCTAGGTGATCGGCATGTTTCTCGTCGGGTTGACCGGAGGTATAGCGTCAGGGAAGAGCACCGTATCGAACGTGCTCAGAGACCTGGGTTGTGTCATCATTGATGCTGATAAGATCGCTCGAGAAGGTAAGTCGATGCTGTATCCTGGAATAGGAGACCACCCTCTGATTTTGCTGGTTTGCACTTGCCTTTGCAGTCTATAAACACCATATCCGTTTGATGGAATGAGGGGCTTCCTAATTTATGATAATTTCTAAATTAACTGTTACGGATTGGGTGGGGAGTAAACATGCATGCCTTGACATGGTTTGTTCAATTTAAACAGTCTTCATACAGTGGAAACTCATCATAAAGATGTCCTTGGGACCAAGGAAATTACCTTGTTATATCTCGATCTGTGCCCTGTCTTATAAAGAGTTACGATTGATCCAGATCAATCGCTGATCCAAATCATTCGCAAGTTTGCAGTCTCCTTTCTCTTATGTACATATTTGTAATTGATATTAATCACAGATAAATTCTGATCAATCGCAACTCTTCATAAGACGGAGCCCAGGAATCTATTGTATCGGCTAAAAAATACAAAAGAATATAAAGAGCTTGGACCAGCGAAATCGCCTTGTTATCACAGATACCTCTTTATAACAGATACCTTTATACTGAGGTTCCACTGTACGTAGTTGCTAAAAATATACATATGGCCGTGATGCACTGCTTGCAAAGAATAGCCAGAAAGAAAGAAACTTATTTTAGTGAATACAAACACCAGAGATATTCTTTGAAAATAGTTTGAACTATTTTAAATTTATTAGAATTCAGTCTGGAAGAAATAAAAAATGTACATGTACAGTCAAACCTGTCTAAAGCGACTGCCCAAGGGAAATGCAAAAAGTGGTCTTTGAAGATGGGTTCTTTTAGTACATGTTTCAATGAGAACCCATTTTCAAGGGAAATTTTTAAAAAGGGTCTTTGAAAAAAAAGGGTGGTCAATAAAGCAGGTTTTACTGTTTCTGTTCATGAGAGTTAAAAATATAACCACTTCTGAACTTAATCCTGAAAAAAAAAAAGTTTTTATTGGATTTCCAAAATGAAAGGAGCAGATGGAGAATGTATTATAATTTGTTTTAAAGAGTTTTAAAAGTTACATTTGAAACATTAACTCGGTATGAAATTTTAAGTGGAAATGTATATTTTGTGCCTGCCATCAAGGAGGTTTAAAAATAGTCTTTTTTGGGAAAACTTTAGCACTGTATTGTAGAAAATTAAACTGTACATTGGGGGTATAAGGGCATATCAATCAAAATCCTTGTCTAACTAGAAAAATAGTCATGCAATTTTAACGGTGGCAGTAGAGAGGGAGGGGGTGGGGGCAGGCCAGATGACGGACATCTGTCAACCTAAGCGATCCATCCGTAATATCCTTTTGCATACAGTTGTGGAACCTGGTAAACCTGCATTGAAGCTAATTGTCCGTCATTTTGGCAAGTCGGTTCTTCAAGAAGATGGGACGCTGGATAGAGCCAAGCTTGGATCCATCATATTTGCAGATTCTGAGAAACGGAAGGTACTGAACCGCTGCACCCATCCCTACATACAACGGACGATGCTCTGGGAAGTCCTGACGAGCTTACTCTCTGGTGAGTTGACGGAATTTGGGAGGCAATCTTAACTTGATAGCAAGTTGCACAGAGTGAAAGATAGACGATCGGAGAAGAGATTAATGAAACTTGCTAAAAAAGGCCAGACAGTGATTGAAACAATTCTGGAGATGTTATAAGGAAGAGATAATCTCAAAAATTTAAATCAAGTGTCTTATATAAAAGTAACAAATTACCGTTTTATGTCGATTATTGTAAAGAATGAAAGTACATATGTATTACCAAAACGTTGAAACATTTCATTTTTCATTGGGGAGAGGGGCATATGCTTCCAAACTGATGTGTATTTTGAAAGGGAGATTTTTTTTGGGTAGTTATGTCATCAAATGATGTGTAATTCATTTCGAAGTATATAGAGGGTTATTGTGCCCCCAGGGTGACTTATAATATCCACAGTGGAGGTAATACCTTGATGTTGAAGTTGAGGTCCGACAGCCTTCTATGTTCATGTATATATGTATATACTTTGTTTTTTATTCTGATCATGCAGGACACCATTATGTGATCTTGGATATCCCCCTGCTCCTAGATGGAAGTGCTCTGAGAAGGTTCATCAAGTATGTGCTTGTGGTTTATTGGTAAGTACAATGATTTCATGTAAAGAGATACGGGAAGTTGATGAGGGTGACCTGATGGAAAAGGAGTGTTGGGGGCAGTTTTTATTTCAGTGAGTGTGTGGAATTCCTAATATATTAGCAAAGAGGAGACGGGCCCATTAAAAACGAGTGTCGCAAAGGGCAACACTAATATTATCTGTATAGTCCATTACAACTCTTGTCGTGCCATTATACAACTGGGCCCTATCTATAAAGAGTTGCAATGGATCCGAAGCATTCGCAAGTCCTCCAATCAAATTTTGCAAGTTTACAGTCTCCTATCTCTTGTACAGTACATAGTTGCGATTGATATCGATCGCAAATAATTCGTGATTAATCGCAACTGTTTATAAGACCGCGTCCAGAAATATGAGGTGAATTATATCAAAGATTTACCTTGCATCATCACAATCTCATTTGTATACAGCGATGAAGCAACTCAGCTGGATCGTCTTATGGCTCGCAATGATCTAACCCACGAGGACGCTCTTCAACGGATCAACTCCCAGGTTCCGCTGGAGATCAAGAAGAAACAGGCCGACTTTGTGATCGATAACAACGGAAGCTTGACTGCCACAAAAGAACAAGTATTTGTACTGTATGAGAGATTAGAGGGCTCATATGCTCACTGGAAACTAAGGTCGTTCTTGTTGGGGAGTTTAGCTCTTCTTGGCGGCTGTGCTTATCAGTTATATTCATTCTTATGAACTTTGGGGTAAAAAGCAATGAATTTGCTTAGGTATTTGGTATAGAGTTTAGATTTGAAGATACATTAGAACCTCTTTATAAAGGTCATTATTTTAACCAATATGAAAATAATTCATGTTTTCAAGTGAATATGCACTGCACGTAGGTCAAGTCTTAATTGGATAATGAACAAGACTTGTTTAGATCATTATCCAGCTCATTGCAGTGCAAATCATGAAGAACTCCATGGATTTAAACTCATTACGGGTATTTGCAGTTTATTTGTTCCACATTTACATCAAAAAACGATTTAAATTCTTTTTCTTATACAAGTGTATAAGCGTAGATTACACACAAACAAAATAAAGATTTCAAATCAAGTATAATGTACGGAAAATAGGTACGTTTCAAAATATATAGATATGACACAGTCAGACCGCAGCCGGTGCGAAAACCCTCTATTTTATTCAGCACGTATGCAAGAATTTACGTGTCTTGCATACGTAATGAGTAGTGCAGACGGTCTTGCCGATCGGCAATTTTTGCCTTTATAATGGTTCATTTCTCATGAAATGGGTCTTATTTTAAAGATAAGAAGTTGCACTCTCTATATACTTATATGACAATCATGTTAGATATATTTTGGAAACAGATATTTCGCCTTGAAAATGGGGTTTTTCGACGATAAATCTATCTAAAGAGTAGGGCTGATTTTCACATAGAAATCATTCTTGCGTCAAGAAGATGTTATAATCAGCATAAAGCATAAATATTTTTCTTTACAATGATATCAAAATTATTATATTTTACGCTGTCCCAAAGTCAGGAACCAAAAAAGATCACGCTCATGTTCATGAATAATTAAAAAAAGTAGTAAATTTTGCCGATGTGATAATAGAGAGTTCTGATTGGTCAACTACGTCAACTACGTCACATATGTTTCGCTTTGGTTTATTAACATTCTGAATACCTCACTTTGGTAACCATGCGTTGTGGCGTGCGCCTGTAATGCACGTGCGCGCAAGCCGTCTTGACAACAATCTAAGGACCCGAGATCAAATACTTCACCTGCCATGTAGAAGATTCTTTTCTACTATAATTCTATTTTAATCATTTTTCTAATTTTTTTTCGGCTAGTCGATGGCGCGGCGGAGCTCCCTGGAGTTTAATAATCAGTTATGCATTGCCATTGCTCAGACGGCGAGCGTGCACGAATATGAAATCACACAATTTCGCGCTATCATAAAAAGAACAAATTGGTAATTTCCGGGTTTTTAGGGTCTTAATTACTATGATTATAAAAAGAACATGATTTTGCGTCAATTAGGTTTTGACATATTGTTGATCAGTGACTTTTCATCTTTCGAACGAATCTCAAAGTGGACAAATTTATTTTGTCCCAAAGTCAGGAACCAAAAGTGAAATTCCCGGGTCAAAACAGCAGTTGAAATGTTACAAAAATAACGTCAATAAAAGTTGTGAAAAATTATTGTTTACAAATTGCGAAATATGGCAAATTACATATCAAACTGATGCTAAAAATCTCGAGAGTGACTTTCCGTTGCATGCTGCCATGTTGAATGAAGTTAACGACCAAAAACGCAGCTACATGTACACCCCTACAAATCTCACTGAAAAGCGCATGGAAATTCAGCAGACGTAAATGTTATGTGATCGCCAGATATCGCTGAATAAAAATCAGCTTTCAGCCTCATTAACGCGCGCGCTGCGGTCTGACTGGACAGGCAAGGTAAAACAATGTAAAATGTGGGACGCCTAAATAAAAAGCATAGCTTGCATGTGAATAGACTCCCGTTCTGAGTAACACAATATAGTAGGTCTAAATTTAAAAGGTATTATAGGAGGCGAAAACAAGTTTGTATGTCTTGTAGAATGTGATTCAGATGTATGATTTAGGAAACATCCTCAGAGAAAAATTGAATTTAACGATATGCAAATCAATATTTATATAGTGTTGTATGACCTTGAGTGGGATACAAGGGTATATCTTACAAGCTGATGAGTGAAATATCTTCAAAGCGAGTGCGATATATATATATATGTGTATCCTTATGAAAGAGAAACCATTCAATATTAATATAATTATTAATTATATGAAACCTATTACCTCAATACATCATTATGTTTTTGTAATTAAGTTCAATTAATTAAATTTAGGGATTAATTTTTGTTGGTGCTCACCCAAGCATTTTCCAAGGGCTTCTTGCATACATGCACATCCATTGTTTTGGCCTTTGTGTATTTAAAGGGGGTGTTCACTGTTTTTATGCGTTCACGTACCCCAAACCACGAGATGCCTCGACAAAACCATTTGGCCTTTTTTTTGTTGGTCCCTATTTTCATTTTCTTATATATTGCAAATACTTATTTATAATATATATCTCTTTGTATTGTTTTTATCGAAAATGGAAATGATAAAATGGATTGAAATTAATTCCGCGAATTATGCGCAAAACGTTATGCTACAAAATTTTGTAAGAACGATAATTTCTTACAAATTTCGGTTTTTCCACTGTCTTCCCGAATTTCCATTGTCTGAAAATCGTTCGTACGGCGTTTGTAGCAGTTCGTATTGGCATTTCTAACGGAGGCTTAAGATACACTGATTTTTCAGTATTTGAAAAAGGTTTGTAAAAGATATCATGAACTATTAATATTATATGCAATGCCATGTGTCATCATTCAAGTAATACAAAGTAATTTATTTTTGATACCTGAAATATTGTTTTGTTGTCCAAATCTATGTGTTGGTACAGATATATGTAATGTGTGTAAAAGGCAATATGAATGCTGCTTCTTTCTATAGCTCACCCCCCCCCCCCTCTTCTGTCTCTCTCTCTTTGTCTCTCTATCTTTGTCTATCTGTCTTTCTGTCTGTATCTTCCTCTCTCTCTCTCTCTTTATCTGTCTATCTGTCTCTTCCTCTCTCTCTCTTTATCTGTCTATCTGTCTCTTCCTCTCTCCAGTCATAACCATATGAATGATTGTATAAGATCGAGATAGAGCCATAAACAAGGTGTGGAAGAGAGTGATTAAACTTTATATGAAATGTGGAAATGTGCTATCCATCTCTTTCCCTCTCTCTCTTCTATTTTTACTCTCACTCCCAGCCTTCCCTCACTATTTCCATTTTTCTTTCACCCTCTGAGACTTCTGATTTTTCTCACTTTCAAACAGGTATACCTTTAACCAGGTGAATAATTGTATATTAAAGTTTGAGCCATGAATTAAGAGAGCGTGGAAGAGAGGGATTTAACTTGATACTAAATGTGAGAATGTGCCGATGATTGATTGCAGAGTTTGGTTTGAAAATAATCATGGAGCTGGGGGATAAGTACAACCCGGCACACACTATACGAAATGGAAATGTAGAAAACCATAACCTTCTCAAGTGAAGTTCTAAATAATGATAAAGTGCATTGATTGTGAGCCGTCCATTTTTAGTCAAGGCCAAATCGGCTTCAAAACCACACTGATTCAGAGCCAAATTGGCTTCTCCTTCTACAACCTTGCAATCACCCCCCCCCCCCCCCCCCCTCAAAATTTTCATTTGTATTTAAAACAAGGGAAACGCTCTCGGCGGTCTCGCCTGCATAAGCAATTCAATATGATAAACCAGAACTTCAATGACGTAGTGCTCATCCGCATCTCGCAACAACAAAGATTGTAAGTTTTATGTGGTACACTTTTGAACTGGTCAAAAAATAAAAATTTGATGCCCTGGAAGGGACATAATTTCATTTCATTTGCATAAAGTACCATAAATAATCAATGGAGCAAAATCTCAAAATTCTGTGTAGAAGTTTAGTGTTCCAAATTTAGCTCTACCAGATAAGGTAAACCAAATCAAAATCGGTCAAGAAATGAGGGAGAAGCAATTTTTGTTATTTTTGGAATAAATTACCATAATTAATGGAGAACAATTTCAAAATTCTGTGTAGAAGTTTAGTGTACCAAAGTAAGCTCTACGATATAAAGCAAACCAAATCAAAATCGGTCTAAATATGAAGGAGAAGCATTTTTTGTGATTTTTAATTATTTTTGGAATAAATTTGCATAAATTACCATAATTAATTAATGGAGAACAATTTCAAAATTCTGTGTAGACGTTTAGTGTACCAAAGTTAGCTCTACGATATAAAGCAAACCAAATCAAAATCGGTCTAAATATGAAGGAGAAGAAGCATTTTTTGTGATTTTTAATTATTTTTGGAATAAATTTGCATAAATTACCATAATTAATTAATGGAGAACAATTTCAAAATTTGGTGTAGAAGTTAAGTGTACCAAAGTTAGCTCTACCAGATAAAGCAAACCAAATCAAAATCGGTCGAGAAATGAAGGAGAAGAAGCATTTTTGGTGATTTTTAATTATTTTTGGAATAAATTTGCATAAATTACCATAATTAATTAATGGAGAACAATTTCAAAATTCGGTGTAGAAGTTAAGTGTACCAAAGTTAGCTCTACCAGATAAAGCAAACCAAATCAAAATCGGTCGAGAAATGAAGGAGAAGAAGCATTTTTGGTGATTTCGAATAAATTTGCATAAATTAGCATAGATAATGAATTTCACGATTCTGTGTAGAAGTTTTAAATCCCTCTCCTAGCCCTATCATATGAAACAATCAGAATCAAAATCGGTTGAAAAATAACGAAGAAGCATTTTGAAAATCTTGATGTTGATGCCACAACAAAGTCTAAGTTTGTTGACCTGAAATGACCTTTGACCTTGACTTTGTGATCTGAAATTCTACTCACATGATTGGGGATACTTGATTACCCTATAGTCAAAGTTTCATTGACTAAGAACCTATACTTTAAAAATTATATTAAAAATTCAAAAACTTAACCTTAGGTTTAAGTTTTTGATGTTGACGCCGCCGTCACCGGAAAAGCGGCGCCTATGTCTCGCTTTTTGCTACGCAGGCGAGACAAAAATGCTCTGAAAGATAAAATTAGATTTGCATATACCGGTAATGCTTTAATTGCACCAAAATTATATCCTTTTAAATGTACAATATTACAACCTCATTGCACTTTTTTCAAACAAAACAAAGAAATCATTATATTATCACATATCAATAAAAATAAAATATTCAAAGATGAAAACAAATACATATTAATTAATTACCAGGTACAAATGTACATGCATACATATATCATAAGGTAAATTTGTTGAGCATAATAAACTATTAAACGTAATGCACAGTTTTGGTAGAACTTAGTGTGGATACCCCTTTGAAGACTAATACATATGTGTGTTTACTGCAGAAATCAGATTGATCTACTTGTCGGGTGTTCGAGCACCTCATGGAGAACATCTATTAGGTAAACACATCCCCAATGAGAGAAGCGATACCTCTTGTGTAATTCTGTGTCAGAAATTTTTATATCCAAGGAATTGGCCCTATCCCTGAAAACACTCTCTCGCCGGAGACCTCTACGAGCAGCTTCTTCCACCATGGCAGCCATTTTTCTATGTAGATTGAAGCATGACTTACACTGTCTAATCGCAAATCACCTGACCTAGCAAATTACTTTTGTAAAGAGTTAGACTCATCATTGTGATGATATAATTATACCCGCTTCCTAGAATACAATGCCACGAGCAGCCTGTGGTCTTAGGTGTGCATTTCACATGCACTCATCCCCATAAAAAAAATAATCTATATATAAACAATGAATACAAAAATAGACATTTAACATTTTATTTTCATTGGAAAGACACGATTCATTATAATTTAAGGCACACATTATAAAAAAACTTTTATACAAATGCATGAATATAGAGTACCGAAGTGCTAACGTTATATTCGCTCGTTGTCCGGGTTACTAGTTCTGAGCAACAGCAAGCGCATGAGGTTCACCGCCAAATCATTCAAGCAACGGGCTGGAGCAGGGCAAACTCCGTGTTTGGGGCTGGTGTGATCACCACACCATTGCTTAGCACAAAAACCAGAAACCTTGACAACATGGCCAGTATGACATCAGAAAAATTGCCTAAAGCCGATAACAGAGCAAGAAACTTATGTGAATGGCAAAACTTTTGCATTCTGTCAGTTGTGATTTAATAATTTTGCGTCATAAAACTTTCAGCGACTTCAACATCTCATGCACTGGAAAGTTTGTGACGAACATACACAAAGTTTTGCTACCTGCTACTGTTCCAAGGATAGAAGTCGTGCTTGTATACCAGGGGGGTGTTTCACAAAGATCTTAAGTTGAACTTAACAATTATGGAAAGCCGTTAGCATCTTCGAAAATAGTATGTAAAAGTCTTTTTAAAAGGCATAAAATGTTGATTCAAATCATTCTATTTTCTATTATCATGGCAGATTTCATGTTCGTGATGTGGAATTCATGAAAAGTCTGAAATACTTGAATTTTGGTTTTGAATATATTGTATTCTAAGGCTACAAATGGCTCTTCATAATTTGTAAGTCCAACTTAGAGTTAAGTTCAACTTAGAATCTTTGTGAAACACCCCCCAGGCTTTATTAGACATGACCGTTCTTCAAACAAGGCGTGAACTTTTCCATGTGGACCAAGTGTCCTCTTATCTTGTAGGAATACACCATGTAGCAACATGCGCCGATCATGATGAAGACGACGGATGCGATAACCAGGTAGCCGAACGTCTCTGGGCATGGAAGGGCAATGACCAGGATAAAGTGGATCATGTCGAAAGAGCACTCTAGCGCCCTCTGGACCCCGTTGAAGACACCCCTCTCCGTCTCCACCACGTTCTCCTGGACCAGCTGGGTCACGACAAGGTCGTACGCCCACAATCCTAGACACAGCAAATGAAAAGAAATGCAAGACATTTAGGCATCGTTTAACAATGTTATATCTGAGATGCATGACTCTACGTGTTTTCAGTGTCTGTGATATGGTGCAATATTGAAGCCCTACAAAAATTGTGCTTCAAAATGATCATGAAGTGCCTCAAAAAAGTAAAAATCTTTGAGTGACCGGTTTTACCATACTCATTTTCCCTAAAAAACTGTAGTGTTATAAAAAACGGTGGGAAAATGTTTTTTTGAAATTTCAATTTTCCAATCATAGATATCTTGATAATGAGACAGGCGATCAGCTTGTAAAAGTCATGGGATTCCTGACTGAACTAAAGGTTTATAATTATGAGTGCAGCATGAGCTAAATCCAGGATTTTGTTTCAGAATCTAAGACAAAGACAAAGTCCCTTTCAAGGCATTTTACGTTTGAAAAAAGAAGACCATTTCTGTTTCAGAAAATCTAGAAATCTATTTCAGGCTGAAAAACAGAATTCTGTTTTGTCGTAGACTTTGTACACATGAAAAAAAAAAATTCTCTTTACATAAGCTTGACATACCAAAAATCAACCTGTAGGATACAAATGTCTTTATGAAGGTTCTAAAAAGATAGGACACGTACGGTAAAACAAAAATCTTTATTGCAATATTCAAATTATGAAATGTATTTTCTGTTCACTTAATCTTTGTCTTGAAGTCCTGTGCAATCTCACGCACAGAAAAGTTGCAATGAAAATCTCTTTTGTAGCTTTAGTTTCTTTTTGTTGCTATTTTAGAATGATTTCAAGAACTAACCTATCCTTGATAACACAATCCCTGTGAAGAGTATAGCAGCAGACACGAGAGACGTCTGCTCTTGATCAGTGCCTGTGTATTTACACTGCACCCTGGAGAGGTCTGGGGCTACAGTTGTGCTTGTACTAACAATAGGTGGCGCCATGACCCCCACATGAGGGGTCGTCAAAGTGAGAGGTGGAGAACTGCTCTGACTTGCATCTGCAATAATAATAATATTCCACTGTTATAGCGCCCAATACATCTATACAATGATGTGCCTAAGGCTTAGTAAGCGCTTTATTACCCCTGTCATCGGATTCAGGCTTACCCGCATATTTTACAAACGCACACTTGCTCATCCAACCAAATTAACTTTTGCATCCTACCGGGTACCCATTTAATACCTGGGTGAAGAGTGGCAAATGTAGATAAACGTCTTACAAAAGGACATTAGTGCTGCGGCAGCACTCAAACCCTGTATATTGTGATCTGCAGTCGGGTGACTTATCCACTAGACCACAACATCTCTAACTGCAAGCATAATGTAGAATATTTGTCTACCAATAAAGATTTCAAGGATTGCTGATTTCTTTTGATGATTATTTTTATTTCCTGTAGTGTCTTTTTATGTACCTGCAGGATCTATTAAGATACAAGATAATCAGTTCAGAATTAATAATAGTCCAGCACTTTGTCGCAGTGAATATCTTGCGTCGGATTCCTGTTTTTGAAGTCTACTTTACTTTAAAAATAGTCACTTTCTCTGAGTATTTCCTTCTCAACCATGTAATTATGTTTGATCACAATTCACATACAGTACATGATTTCAACTTACCAAATGTGTTGTCCCCGTAGTCTTAAATGAACAGACTTTCTAGGGATACCCAGGGACCATAATGTATACATAGCACCGAGAAGGAAATCTTAATCCGAACAGAGGACAGTTCACATTCAGTACATGATTTCCACTTACAAATAAGCCAGTTCATAGTTGCAGTCTGAGCATGAGCAGATAAAGGTCATTGCAGCCCAAATTGTGAAATACACGGAGACAAAATTATGGATACGTACTCTTGAAAGTTATGGAATCGTTATTCATTTATGCGCAAGCAGTGCACTCCATGATACACAGGTGGAAGTATTCTTTGAAAAGGGGAAACAAGCATATTCATGTAGCACCTCCATCGCTGTAGGAGTGATTATTTCAAAATGTACAAAGTGGGACCTCTTCATGTTTTGAAGTTCTGTGGATATTCGGGGTCATTTGGAACATGTGCTAACTATATTTGGTCTATTGTGCCGTCCCTGTAGTCTTAAATGAATGGACTTCCTAGGGACACCCAGGGTACATGCATCCAAACAGAGGACATTTCACATACTGTAGAAATCTCCACTTACCGATTGTGCTGTTCCCATAATCATAGATGAAAGGAGATCCTGGGGCCCATAGTGACCCTACACACAGCATCAGGAAGGCTATCTCAATCCCAAGGGAGTAGAGTCCAGATCTCTCTAGACCGATTCTTCTTCTCATGACTGGGTAAAGCATTGTTCCAAAGATACCTATTCAATGTGATGGAGCAGGGAAGAATAATAATAATGATAATGATAATTTTTTGTTAGAAGAGAAGCGGAAGCAGGAGGAAGAGGAGGACAAGAAAAGGAGGATAAAGAAGAAAAAAGAAAAGAAGGAAGAGGAGGACACGAATCAGATGAGTAGATAGGCCTATCACATGTAAGCATTTCAAAATTCATGAGATTTAATCCTCAACGATTCTGAAACATGAACAAGTCCCATTTTCAACACAATCATGAATCCTTTGTATGTTGTCTTGATTTTTATATCCCTGATTTGGTGGCATAACTTGATTATCAGAAACAAAGAATTAGAAACAGCTTCATACAAACTCAATGAAGGTGACTGCAGCCATGATAATCTTGCCCTATGTTCTGTTCAATCAACTCTATCATTATCTTTCATGTCTGACATCTGGAACACTCAATTCAGTTCATCTTTTCACGCTTATTTAAATCATCGATCATTAAGATTTTAGCCGTTTGAGTGCTCTTATCAAATGCTATTTCAAATTCTTCTAAAATCGGATTTTAGTCTGATCGTACAGTGAGTCGTGGGCTTTAAACGTTACCAGTACCTGTAATGGATCCAAGCGCCTGTAGGATTCCCATGGCATACTCCGGCATACCTTGTGAGTAGCCATAGCCCAGGGTGATAGAATCAAAGCCCAGGACAGTCATGTAGAGGAAAGCCATACCTAGACCTGCCCAACACTCCACGTAGGATTTGTATACCTTCCAACCGTCGAACATATCCTACGGTATAGAGAAATGAAAGACGGATTAGAAGTAATAGTGATAATAATGGTGAACATTTGTAATGTGCAATGTCTGTCAAAAATTGACATTCCTAGCTACAAGCTTACATATCTCTATTTGAGGTCAGGCTTCAAGGCAGGACTCGGTTTACCCATGGTCCAAATGGCATCCCACAGGGTGGTTTGTTAGGACCACAGATATTTTACACATGGAAGTCGGGGACGTTGCTAGAGGAGGGAGGGGGGGGGGGGTGACAGCTAACTTGTCAGCAAATTGGTCCGACACCCTCCTTATCAAAAGGGTCTGGGAAAGGCCATTGTTGAAGGTATGCATTAGGAGATTTGAAGAGAAGGTTGAGTTTTGGGAGAAGGTTAAAAATACTTTGTGAGCGTTATCATTGTTATTAGGCAAGTGTGGAAGAACATCGGATAAAAAATGTTCCCTGAAAAGCATGGCTCTTCATATGCCTTAATATTCTGAATATGGCAAGTAACGGCATAAAAACCGGGACAGACTTTTATGCCACATGTTTGTGTGGTCCCATATTCATCTTTCTGTGTACAGTGCTTGTAACTTTACTAAGACTGGGCCAAATTTCTTATGATTTTGATGATTCCAGAACTTTGCAGTACACACCAATACTTATATCCTAGATGATCAACCTTTTCTGATCGATTCCACGTTTCTTTCACACTGCAATCGCATGACCAGAACTGGTCTATACCTTTAAGCTTGTCATTGCCCTTGTCAGAGAGAATTTGACCTTTGTAATTTTTTTCTTCTGAAGTCCTTAATACTTGGTATTACCTCAGAGATGATAAACCTGGTTTGAAGTGTGCATGGTTGAAAGCTTCACTGTCTCACCTTAAGCTTTGCAGTCACTCTACCGCAGCAGCCTCCATCCTTCTTTGTTGCCATGGTAACTGGAGAAGATGGTTGAGATGAGGCAGGGGCTGATGATGCTGCTGGAGTGACTGGTATCTCTGTGAATTCTCTTTCCCCATCCTCCTTCCTGGTTGTCACACCGGCCGGGGTGGCTGGCTGAGATGCTGATACTGGCGATGTTGGAGTGGCCGGTGGTACCTCGGTTAATTCCTTCTCCCTATCGTTCGATTCTTGGGTATCACTTTGAGCTTTGATGGCCGGTTCGTCCAATTTAGAGTATTGACCTGTGACCTCTTGCTCAGGAAGAGCTTCATCTATGGTTTAAGAAGCATAACCACCAGGTGTTAGTCAAGAGTTTAATTGGGTATGTGACGTGAGGGTTAAAAAGGACATCCAGACATGGTTATTCTATTGGTAGTTTACGTAAAGTAAACTGTTAAATCGGTTTTCTCTCAGCATATCAATGTTGCATAGAGACTAATTTCATGTTTTGTATTATTGCTAACAAAATGTGTCTAAACTTAATGAAAGGAATTTCCCCTTTCTTTTACTAATCAATATTAGAATCAACATTCTATGCAAACTTATTCCGCATATTATATCTGTAAGTTCATGAAAACTAATCATATGTAATTTTTTAAAACAGGAGGCACAATGGCTCAGTGGTAGAGCAGTGGTCGCATAACTCGAAGGCCCCTTGTTCAAAACCAAGTCAATGCACTAGTGCCCTTTGGTAAGACATAATCCTCCTTACCAAATCCTGTGGAAGAACTTAAAGCCGTTAAGTCTCCTGGTTGCTTTACTCATAAACATAGACATGCTCCCTTCACAGTCAGCTAAAACAAACCAACAAAACCAAACCAAAATCTGAAAATTCTGAAGAACAACTTTTGACAGCCTACATGTTCTACAAAACATTTAAAACCCGCCTGTACTATTTTAGCCAGGGGGATTACACCTCTCTGCATGTTCACTGACAGGTGGTTATCTCATCAAATCGGCTCTCAACTAACATAAGAAAAAGAGGATCATGGGGGACCAGTGGTCACCGATTAGGCATTGTTTGCTATATAGAGGGTGCAAGTAGCTATAAGTAGTGCAGTGGGGCTTTAACTCATATCCTGCCATGAGACTGCTAGCACGCTATTGTTATAGTGCTCTGTGCACGCGAGCGCGCTACCGTTTGTCTGCTTTGTGCACGCTAGCAAGCATATGTAATAACAGTCATTGTTCATGCCCATTGCACCGTGCTGAGTGCTTTTACAGCGCTATTGAAAGTACCATCGCGTGCATCAGATTATCGGCTTTGGATTACGCGTCTTTGTATACAACAGTCAGATGGGATTTTCTCGAGTAATTCAGCGATTTGTTTTTTGTAAAGATTTAAATAACATGCACTTGGACCAACCTTAAAATTAATTTGGCACACAGGAGATTAGCACTGTGGCACTGGGTGCTTTGTATGGGTGGCAGCTTAAGAGTTAAAAAGAAGAAACTTTTACCTGTGCATCCTACACCTCCTTTGAAAGCCAACTCCGGTACATTCCTGTAAACCCTCGAAAGATTCCAGTACTCGATCACCATGGAACCAGCATTCCAGGATGCAACAAAGATACCACCAATTAGCATAGATGCGGTCATGATGGCACCCACAGCGATGGGGGCGAGGATGTTACTGACCAGGTCTATTCGCCGCATGTTTGCATTCATTACTAAAAATGAAAAACAACATAAATATTCAGGCTGTGTAAAAAAGTACTAAAAAAATATACAAAAAATGAGAAGCGCAACTACCTCTGTTCAATCTCTACTCAGAAAAAAAACTTGCTATTGACTTGATGACATCATCTTATGTGGAGTACCCATATTCACAATGACTCTGCATTAATTAAGCACGGCTCATCACCTCGGCTATATAGATGAACCAGTTGGGTCCACATGTTATGTCATCAATGAAAGGGTAAATACTTTTTATTCCTTTATATTTGTATTCGACATGGCCAACTACATTCATTCAATTTTCCATTTATATCAAGTTGTATTTTCATCGGATAGGGTATTTAGTATTCATATAACCATCCTAAACCGAAGTCAGATATAACTTATGTTTCTTTGAAGTTTTACATCAAATCTTATTGTACTTTCTATAAAAATATGGTCATAAGGTGTGTCTTGACCCTATACCCCTTCCATGCCATAGGTGGCACATCTCTCTAAAGAATTAAGGAGTTGAACACTGTAATTGGATTACGGTCTACACCCCCCCCCCCCCCACCCCATAAACAGAAGCATGCAGTTACCTCTACTGTGAACTTTACTCCAACTAACAATATTTTATGCACCATTTATCAACGAAACAACACGTTCCAAGAAAAGCTTAACTCTCAAACTTCATTTATGACAACTGGCCACAAATTTGGTAGTAGGCCAAGGGGATTGTTTCACAAAGACTAAGATCAACTTTAATTGGACTTAACTACGGCAGGCCATTCAATACAATACAATACAATAAAGTCATTTATATAGCGCTCTTACAAACTAACTGTTATTTCACAGCGCTTTATATAAAAGTTATCAAAGAATCTATTGTTGATCATGGTCAAAGAGGAGAGTTTTGAGACACTTTCGGAAGACATCAAGCGAAGGTGATAATCGAATAAAACCTGGAAGCTCATTCCAGAGTCAAGGAGCATATGCATAGAAAACATTGTCGCCAGCTTTGGTGTATGTTCGAGGAACGTGTAGCATTCATGCCACTGGTTGCTCTCACCATTGGTCTCTCAATTATGATCTTAAGATTAAGATAATATTTTTTCCTTCAATAATGAATTATCAAAAAATGTTGTCATATAAACACCGGCATGAATGGCCTGCCATAGTTAAGTCCAAATTAAAGTCGATCTTAATCTTTGTGAAACGCCCCCAAGGAGTAGGAAACTCACCAGCAAGGACATCCTTGTCCCCACCAGCCACGACGACCACCCAATCCTTCTGGATACAGATCATCTCGGCAAGGCTAGCCAGTGATGCCACGGTTCCGAGCAAGATGATGATCAGCTGACAGATGATGTAGAGGCCACCATTCCAGATCTGCAGGATGTCCGTCTTAAGGATGAGTACTGTACACAGGAGGCAGGCGTTGATCAGGACACTGCTGTTCTGGATGATCAGGGAAGTCCGGGCAGCTGGAAGGAATGAGATTATGAGAATAAAATGGTTTAGTCTTAAGGAAGATACACAGGAGGCAGGCATTAGCCAGGACACTGCTGTTTTGGATGATCAGGGAAGTTCGGGCAGCTGGGAGAAATAAGAATGATAATTGTTCAAAGTTAAATATCTGAAAGATTCTATGCTTTCAGGACAGGTGAAAGATGAAGAGACCAGCATTGTTTCATATTTCATGCAGCACCTTGAAAATCAGACTATCACTTTAGTGATTGCAATCACTTAAGTCGATTTAACAACTAATGGTCATTATTTTCCCATTTAAAGCCATTTTCAAGCCCTTTCGTTTTGAGGGAAGCTCTAAATTAGTATTGTCTTTCAAATGCTTTAAAGACCGTCAATACTACTGGGCCAGAAGGGATTAGACCACACAGCGAGGTCACTGACAGGTGGCTATCTCATAAACTCAGCTCTCAACTAACATAAGAAAAAGAGGATCATGGGGGATCAACAGGCACTGATTAGGGAAGTTTTCTATATAGAGGGAGCAAGTAGCTACAGGTAGGGCAGTGTGGCCAGGGATGCCAACCTTTCAGAGCACAAATCCGTAATCATAAGGCTAAAAATCCGTAATTTGGAGACAAAATCCGTAATTTTCTGCGCGACGCAAATTTTTCTGCACGCTGGCAAGCGCAGCTCCCGCAGGCAAGCGCGATAGCACAACAAGTTAAATAAAAGTAACATACCTCATTTTACCTGTTCATTAGTTGGTGTTACACGATGCATTTCCATTTCTTACTGTATTCTTCTTTAAAAGTCTGTAACTTCTTGCCACGCTTCTTAGTTGTGGAAGACATGATGATTGATATCTAAATCCAACCAACATGAGTTCAGATTGTCGACGAAAATCGACGAACGCTGTGACAGCCTGTGAGAAATCCGACAGTGTACACGGCGCTAGCGTAGCGAGGCCTGGCGCTGGGCGGGCGGTAGCGGCGCGGCCAAGAGAGGTATTTCACCCGGCCGGCCCCCGCTCGCGAAGCACATGTTGTATGCACATGTATGCACTGAAAGGGGTGTGCTAGATAACAAATTGTCCAATCGGAAGCCCTGTGGGATTTCTATGCATGGATTCAAGGATGGCTGCGCTGCAATAGTCAAAAGTACGTGCTAAACCTTAAACGTGCTAAACCTTAAAGTGCTAATTTTGAAAATCGGCAAAATCAGCAAAATCCGGAATTTATGGTATGAAAATCGTACCGCCCTAATCGGCCGATTTCCCGTAGAAATTACGGGAAATCCGTACTAGTTGGCATCTCTGTGTGGCTTTAACTTTTCATTTTTTGGGCCTTCAAATGGGACATAGTACCTTTAAGATGAATGACATTTTATGAGAAAAATGTTATAAAAAATATATAGCAAGATATGTGCTTCCAATTTGAAGGTGAAAAAGTGCTCAAGAATCCAGGGGGGTGTTTCACAAAGATGCCAAGTCGAACTTAACTCTAAGTTGGACTTAAATATTATGGAGAGCTATTTGTAGCCTTAAAATAAAATATGTTCAAGAGCGAAAATTGAAGTATTTTAGACTTTTCATAAATTCCACATCAAGAACATTAAATCACCTTGATAATAGAAAATATGAATGATTTAAAAAAAGATTCTATGCCTTTTAAAATGACTTTTACAAAATATTTTCAAAGATGCTAACAGCTTTCCATAATTTTTAAGTCCAACTTAGGAGATAAGTTTAACTTAGGATCTTTGTGAAACACCCCCCAGCACTGGCAAAATTGCCTTCCTGAGTGAGTGAAAAAAGGTAACATCTAACCTCTTAATCTGGGCGTCTTATCAACCCATCTTCCAATGGCCGCACCAAAGATGAGAGAAGAAGCGGAAACACAGAGTCCATAGATGGCCGTCAAACGGAGAGATTGTTCCTGTATCTCGACCAGGTATAGAGCTACAGTGAAGCTCCACATACGATCACCCTGCAGCAGAAAAAAAGAAAAACAGAAAAGGGATAGCTTTAATAAATAAGTAGAGGTGTTGTGGTCTAGTGGATATGCCACCCGCCTGCAGATCACAAGGTGCGGGGTTCAAATCCTGCTATAATGTCCTTTGGCAAACGTTAATCTACTCTTGCCACTCTCCACCCAGGTGTTTAATGGGTACCCGGTAGGATGCGAAAATTAATGTGGTTAGATGAGCAAGTGTGTGCTTGTAAAATGGCGACTGGCCGGAATGCTCCCCAGCGAGTGGAGAATGTGCATACATTGTGTGCGGGAAAGCCTGAATCCAATGACCGGGTAATAATATATACTGTGCCTAAAAACTAAGTATAAGGCGTGTTATAAATGTGATCTATCATTATCATTATCTTTATTATGGATTATCTTTAGGATTGAAAGAAAATCCTAATCCCTGAGCCCAAGTGATAAGATTTTTGTTAAGATGGGTCTACATTTTCATAGAGGGTGGCAAAGTAGGAAGGATGCTGCTCCCACAGTTATAAGGCACAAGCTCCACCACTACTGAATATAAATTTTAAAAAATCATGATGTGTGTTTCATTTTCATTTTCTTTCCCACCCCTATTTTTCTTTAAGTACTTTAACTTTTATCAATCATTCAGCACCCTCCGGTACCTGGAAGAAGATAGGGAACTTAGTCATCGTGACCCATTGGGACTCTCCATCCTGTATGAAACAGATACAGCAGGCATAGATCTACCCCTCCTCAATAAGGTATTCCGATTTTGTACGATTTGTACGATTTTAAAAGGGACCATATTCACCTAGACAAAAAAAGTTGTGAACTAGGTCCTACACATACCTGTAGCTAGAATAAAGCACAACTGCACTGAAGTTCACTCATGAATTCAGAATTAACCTGAAGTAAAGTCCATGTCAACTACTCTATGGTACTCACAAATTGAAGTTTCTTCTCTTTTCAAACCTTTGTAATGATTTCAAAAAATGAAATTCATTTGTTTACCCTTTTTATTATCTTCTTTTTACCTCTATTCCAAGTGCAATAAGTTCAGCAATTGTCCTTATTTTTTAAGCTGATATTTTAATTGTAGAATACAAGTAGCAAATCCAAAACATGGTGAGCAAAACACAATTTGCGTGTGATTCAGTGGTCCCTTTAACTTTCAGAAATGTGACATCGTACCCAAGATGTTTTCTAATAGGCCATTTTCGTAAAGTAATACAATTTCATGCACTAATCTTTGTTAAGTGCCTTGGTAGTTGGTACAAATTATTTCTTTCACCTTATAAAAAAATAAGTGTATTTCAAGCTTCAAGCTTCTTAGCTTATGATAGTTGGCCTCTGCATTTATCTTGATTATTTTTTACTTACCTCCATACTTTCAAGCTTTCAATTATGTATTTTTTTTTTTTAATATTTTATTTTGTGTGTATTAAGTTGTCACTCTTGATATAAATCAATTATATTATATACTATTATTGTTATTTGAATGTTTTGTATTTGATTTATCAATAAATGCAGAAACATCTGCTAAAAAAAATAAATAAATAGTCAGAATGCAATATGTTGCTAGGTTAGACGATCATAATTATGGCTTGTCCCACCTAATTACACGAAATTAATGTATGCAGTTTGTATTCTGACTATTGAAATACAATTATTTGTAATGGGTGAATGAAATAATTTGTAGTGAGGCACTTAAAAAAGATTTGTGCATTAAATTTGATTAAATTACGAAAAATAGCTTATTGTCTGATTGCTTACCCATGCAGATAAGAATTGACTGATATAGAGCATCACAGCATTGCTCATTATCCATTGGTAGAATGCTGCGTATGTCCATCGTGAGGATCCTTGAGGGGTAGAAAACAAAAGTAGTTAGAATAGCATGTAAAGGTGAAACAAAGTGTTGGCCATAGCTTTAATCTGATACTTCACTTCTCCCAAGAAATGAAGTTACTGTGTCATGAGGTAATGCATTAATATGGATCATGGCCGGCAACCATTTAAAGTTTTTTTTTTCTTTTCTTTTACAGAGGGTCTAGATTGACATTTTTCAAGTCAGTAGGCACAGGCCCCTGTTAAAACGTATTCAGTTAAAAAAGACAGTTATATTAGGGAGGCCAATGCCCAAATCTAACTTTTTAATTACGAATTTGTTTAAAATAAAACAAAGATTAAAAGAAAGCATTTACTTTCACTAAGAAAACTCACCCATCTGCCGACTCCAGAAGTTCCATAAAATAGGAGATATCCAGCTTTTAAGCACTCCCTTCCTTCTACGCTTGGCCGTACGCAAGAGCCTTGAAACAATCAATTTCATGGTCCCAAAAATTACGTCGAGAATTAGACAGGCCCGAGGGAATGGGCATGTCATCATGGTCATTGCCCGGACAACAAGTTCAAAACTTCGCGCGAAAGTGCATTCATCATCACCGGCTAGCCTTGAATTAGTCGCACACACCGACACAGTACTACAGGCCGTCCACGTACGGTAATTGCATGCAAGCCGCAATCGAGCCATGCTAGCCATGCCATAATGAGAGAAAGCTCGAAAACCACTCATTGTAAATTAAGAAAATGATTGAAATAAATAAATAGGCCTACCTTAGTTTTGATATGTATTCCAATTATTTCCTCATGAGTAAAGATCAATCTGACACTGCAAAATCCAACAGTTGCAGCGAACACAATACGATCGATAAATCCAACAGTTGCAGCGAACACAATACGGAATCAAACATAGTCAATAGGACTGCACGCATTGATAGACGTGTACTGACGGAGATATTTCTCTCCCTCTCTCTCTCTCTCTCTCTCTCACTAACCATGATGATATCATACACTAAAACACACACGTTCAAATCATGGCATTCATTACACTTCTCAATTGGAGTATAGACTGCTCACGTAGACTTTTTTTTTTTACTGAAATGTCTTTTTTTACACTTCTCATACATTACTGCACGACACTGGTGTCTAGTGCTGAGAAAAAGGTACTATGTGTGAGACTACGTCAAATTTGTTTTGCGCGCGATGAGACCGGACCTCATACATATTCATATTATGATGTCGCAAGACTTCTATTTTGGGCTGGAACAATGACGTCTTTGTCACAGTTTTGCTCCCCAATTTGAGATGGCTCTAGCTATGGGGCTCAAACCAACGCAAGATTGACAAAAACATCGTACTCTATCTACCTTTGATTGTGCAGTTTGTAAAAATCTGCAATTAAAAAGATATAATCCTTTTTCGTTATATTTTCTAGTTGTTAAAAGTGACATTTGTGCACAACTGATATGTTAATCTCTATCAAAAGTTCTTTGATATTAAATTGATTCCATATTTTTAGGCGCTACCTTCAGTCATTGAGAAGGATTTTAGTGAGCTAACCTCATCGCCCTCTAGGACCCGTCTAGTTTCTCTCGTGCGCCGTTATTTTCGTCTGCTAGCGCAATTATTGGATCAAAATACATCAAAATCTGCAAGATCGTCAACAAATGGTGAAAGACCATTACAGATCCGTGATTATAGGTATGTTGTGGAGTGTGTAATTGTGTATTTGTTATACATTTTATTCCATAGATATTTGTTTTCTTTTTTTTCCCCTTTTATTTTCTTCTGGTAATTTTCTGACTTGGACGACGAGCGCACAAATCGTAGGCGTAGAAGCCTTACGCCCGGGCATTGGCCTCCCTAGTTATATATATATATATTTTTTTTTAGGGGGGGGGCGGGGCAGGTAACCTAAAAATTGAAATTGGACGCCCAAGATGAACTGACCCTTGTTAATGTCAACCCTTGAAAAATATTGATCAATTTCTATTTATTACCATATGCCCTCAAAGAGAAACCATGTGATGTAAACCCCACCCCCCCCCCCCCCCTCAAAGAAGAAGGGGAAAAAAGAGACTACCGGTACATGAGCAATGAGCTAAAAAGTTTATCCAAAGAATACCCTAAAGATGATAGCATTTGGCAATCACATTTATGATTACAGGACTACAGGTGTACATTTGTAAAAGCATTGACTAGACCTTTCCATAGAATATTTATTTAAAAAAAGAAGAAGTTACAATTCCTACGTAAGTTATTTCTACAACCTCCACCCCTGCCCCCCTCTCCAAGATCACCAAACTCACTTGCTTGAGTAGCCAAGTCTTCATTGTCTCGACCTCCTCCACCAGGGTCTCCACCAGGGTCTCCCCCACCGTCTCCTTGCTCAACGACGCTCGTTGTATCCGAGAGTGTTCCTTCCTGTGTAATGTTATTAGGATTGAGGTTCAGCCCGGGCTGTAGATCATGCTGTTCTGCTGCTGTTGAAGGATCTTCCTCTCCAAGGGTTTCCTGAAGGACAGCTGGTGGGGATGTAGGTGACTCTAGAGTAGTGTCTCCCAGCTCATCATCATCTGTGAATCTCGCGTATCCCTTGCCTGCCATGTCTGTGTTGGGCCTCTTGGCGTTGGGCCTCTTGACTGTGGTGTTGGTTTCCTGAGGATTATCCAAAGACTACTCGAACACCAGGTTGAATATCATTTCATCTCGAAATCACCTGTATTGAAAAATACAAGAAGAAAACAATTTATTTTATATATTTTGATTAAATATGTTTTTCTTCTCTGACAGGACTTTTTATGTCTATGGTTTTCTTCGGCAGAGAAAACATGTCTCAGGAGAGCTGGAAAGGTGTCAACTCATTTTTTTTCTCCTTTAACGTACACATCGTGAAACGTCCCATTGGCTCATTTGTGTCTAATTTTAAGCGATAAATCTGAATTTCTTTTTAATGATCACAGTCATCACACATTCCCCTTGAATATAAATAGTGAAAGAGTTGCCAAATCATCAATGAGCAGGTCCAGTCCTAATAAAAGTTTAGTAGAAGTAAATTGACAATATCAATGATAATACTGTAATAAAGATGACGATGACGATGATGAAGATGATGATGATAATGATAATGATGGTGATGGTGATGGTGGTGGTGGTGGTGGTGGTGGTGGTGGTGATGGTGATGGTGGTGATGATGGTGATGGTGGTGGTGGTGGTGGTGGTGGTGGTGGTGGTGGTGGTGGTGGTGGTGGTGGTGGTGGTGCATGGTGGTGGTGCATGGTGGTGGTGATGGTGGTGGTGGTGCATGGTGATGGTGATGATGATGATGATGATGATGATGATGATGATGATGATGATGGTGGTGATGGTGATGATGAAGATGATGATAAAAATAATAACAGTAGGAACACCAAAAACAACAATAATAATAATAAAAATGTCAATAACAATAATGAATGAACAAATAATAAGTAACAGTGTAGACTATCCTAAATTATAGTATAAAATATGAAATTAATAAGATAAAGAAAAAACATTAAAAGAGGAAGAATTTCAGTGCAGTAGATCTATATGTAGATCTAGATAGACCTAGACCTCTCTAGTTTTTTTAAAGTTTAGATCACTATAGTATACTACTAGTACTAGATTCTAGATCTAGATCTAGACTCTATATCGTTAAAGTCAGATAACGGAAATCTCAATCTCAGTAGATCTAAGAATTCAAAATATATATATAGACCCTATATAAATGTTATGCAATAGCCTTACCCATGAATGAAGTCCACTATGACTATTGGCACTATTCGCACACTTTGAAGCGGTGAATCTGCTCCATGCATTTTACGATTTATTTTTAGCGAGGTCGTGGATCATCAAAACAATGAAACTAAAAAGTTAAACTTAGTGAAACCATTCATATTTTGTATAGCTCTAGGCTACTAGGACTACGAAACGTGTAGCTCCCAAGTAATAATATTACAGTTCCAAATGGGTGACAAGCTCATAATACCAAATTGCTTTACTGACCATCTCTTGCGCCGTATACAGCCGCAGCTCAGCTCAGCTAGATTATGAAGATTCGCTATTACGTAAGTCTCCCAAGCACGGCCACCACCGCGTCGGTACCAGCCCGCCCGCGCTCCCGGCTTCGCTGGTTGGCTCAGGCCGTGCTGCTAGAGAAGATTTTCATTTTCATTCATCACGGGTGCTATGTGATCATAAAGCTGCCTTGATGATCTAGTCTTATTACAAGAATAAAGATTTTCTGAGTAGCGGGGGGGGGGGGGGGGGGGTTATGCTTTTTTGTATCACCTTCTGGCTAAGAATGTGTTTTGCATTATGCCATATATATGTAGAATGCATATAAAAATTAGTAATTAGAGATAAGATGTGCACCCCCCCCCCCACCATTTTTTTTAAACGGATCAATTGCACTCCCTCACGCATTCTGTCTGTAAAAGACAAACAAAAAACTAAGCGTCATCATTGTTATAATACGGACTACAATGGAAAACCCTAGACGTATGAACCAGGGGCCCGCCAGCATCCCTGATCAAGGGCGTCGCCAAAGGGGGGTGTGGGGGGGGGTGCGACACCCCCCCCCACCTGTCAGGATTTTGTAGGTAAAATTGCGCTGCCGTCGGGAAAAAAGAGAAAAGGGGGAGGGAAAAAAAGAGAGGGAAAGGGAAAGAAAGGTAAAAAGAAAAGGAAAAGAAAAGAAAGAAAGGAAAAGAAAGGAAAGAAAGGAAAAGAAAGGAAAGAAAAGAGAAGAAAGAGAGAGAGAAAAGAAAAAGAGGGAGGGGAGGAAAGAAAGGAAAAAAACGGAAAAGAAAGAAAAGGAAAATGAAGAAAAAAGAGTAAAAGGGAAACAAAAGAAACGGGGGATGAAAGAGAGGAGAGAGAGAGAGGGGAGGTAAGAGCCTGAGAGAAGAGGAGTGGGAGTAAAAGAGAGAAGGGGGTTGTTGGGTGGAGTCGTCTCGTCGAGGGAGCAAGAAAGACACGGTCAAATATGTTGCTGTGTCGGGTCAGCTGTGTCGGTATTCTTGCTCGATCCTCTTGTACTAATATCAATGCAGAAGTTTGAAGTCGGTGAGCCTGTATATTGTCGGTCGGCCGACAAGTTTTTTTCCCTACGAACTGTGACTTTTTATCCGCTGTGACGACTTTGAGAGTGACTACAAGTCTACAACTACAATACTTGTATTTTCTCGAAGTTTCACTTTCCTATAATATCAGCTTAAGAAATCAGAGGTTTAAAATTTTCGGGGAAACTAAATTCAAACAAGGTTTAAGAGTCAACAATTGAAATGCCAAAGATCCCGCGCTTTGCGCGGAAGGGGAAAACTTAATTTAGACGAGTCGAGAACGGTACAACGAATCGTCGTCTTTCTCTAATAATTTAAGGAAACGTCAAAGCTTCCGGGCTTCGCGCGAGAGGGGGAAACTGAATTCAGACAAATATGGCTTATTAAGAGTCGAAAACGGTACGACAAATCGTCTTCCTTTCTCTAAATTGTGATGAAACGCCAAAAATTCCGCGTTTTGCGCGGAAGGGGAAATCTTCATTTTGACGAGTGGAGAACGATACAACGAATCGTCTTATTTCTCTAATAATTTAAGGAAACGTCAAAGGATTAAAAAGTCGAGCACGGTTCAACGAATCGTCTACTTTCTCTAATAATTGAATGAAACGCCAAAACTTCCGCGCTTCGCGCGGGAGGGGGAAGCTTCATTCAGACAAGGATTAAGAGTCGAGCACGGTTCAACGAATCGTCTACTTTCTCTAATAATTTAATGAAACGCCAAAACGTCCGCGCCTCGCGCGGGAGGGGGAGAACTGAATTCAGATAAGGATTAAGAGTCGAAAACAGTACACCGAATTGTCTGCTTTTCTCATAATTTAATGAAACGTCCAAGTTTACGCGCTTTGCGCGGGAGGGGGGGGGGACTTCATTCAGACAAGGATTAACAGTCGAGAACGGTACAATAAATCGTCTTATTTTCCTTGCTCTCTATACCGCCCCTCCCTAAAATAAGATGCTAGCTCCGCGCCTGCATTAAAATATAGCTATGATGCTGAGTTGCTGACTAAGTTGACGAAATAATTCATATATTTTATGTCGTCGAGGAAAATGACCATTTGCGCATACGCAAGTACTATAGATAGTCCATAGGAAAAATAATTTAGCCTTCGGCCCCGGGTTTATAGGGTTAAATTTGTAGATATTGGACATTTAATTTTGTCGGTAATTGGTGGCTAGTTTTGTCGGTAATCGTTGGCCTCTACACCCCCCCCCCCCCCCCCTCCCCACTGAAAAAGGTCTAGCGACGCCCCTGTCCCTGATGATAATCGAACAAACTATAATATCCGGAAGCGATAGTTTCTTTGATAGTTGAAACCTCACGTATTACTTATTTATACTATTTTGGTAGATATATTACATTTTCAGTGAAATTAATTACTCCCATGTTACTTACTTCATTCTTTATTGCTGAAATCGAGATACTGCAATTCTGCAAAGATGATTATGATATGGGAAAGCAACCCCGGTAAAATTATGTCCCTAAGACTCTAAGAGTTGTTTTATCACTTAAATAAGGGCGGGGTCGCATATTTAGTGCCGCTTGCAATGCACCATTTTTTTAAATGACATGGTATGTCACTGCATGGATTTAACCAGGGAGGTATAGACTAGTTTTACCTCACTGGCTTAGCATACATCTTGTATATACTGGTTTCATACGCATGCGCATGTATTTAGTTTTTAAGGCCTTTTCGAAAAATAATTAATGAACGGTCACCGTATTTTTTTAAAGTGGAGCTGAATTGGAAATGGCTAAATTTCACACATTTTGGGGTCTTTAAATTACCTTCATAGCAATTTTAGGTTTTAAAAGGGCACTAGAAATGTCATTAAGAGCAATAAACATGCACTTTGAAGGCATTTGCGGTCTGAAAACAGGACTCAACTATCCCTTTAAGGTGATGATGATCCCGATGATGATTCTTTTCAAGTTAATTGTTAGAATTTGTATATCCGGACTTCCGTTTTCCCGCGCAATATAAAAATCTGACAAGATTTACGTTTGTTGTTTGTTGGACGACACACCACTTTAAAATTGCCCCTGCCTCCAATCTCAAGAAATTAAAGCTATAGACCACATCTGTATACAAATTTGAATACTACCCTACGCCCCTGGCCCGAAAAGTAGGAGGAGGGATAAAATGAGGGAACAATATAGCAAAAACTGGGAAGGTGAGGAAAGAGGAGGAGGGGTGCTGCTTATCCCTAATAACTATCTAAGTTTCAATATTTAGGAATTATTACCTTTTTATACGCAAGTGAACTAAATAAGTGCCCAAACGATCTTAAAGTGTCTTTTGATGAGAGGTAGCAATGATTTTAACACAGGAAGTCACTCGCAAACTTTAAAAAACCCATATACACACGCGGGCGTAAATCAGTAGTCTATAAGTGTATTTTACTGACAAAATAACATTTTCATTTGTTTAACCAAAAACAAAGTAAGCGTTGTTGCTGTTATTGTTGCTGTTTGTTGTTGTGTTTGTTGGGATTTTTTTTTTTTTTTTGGGGGGGGGGGGGTTGATTTTGTGCACGGTGCTTTTTTGTGTGTTTGCTTCTGCTACATTTTTTGGTTCGTTTACTTCACTCGCTGGCTTTTTGTGTGTGTGTGGGGGGGAGGGGGGGGGATGTTTCCTGGCATCCTGTTCGATGCCCAGAATATTTTATGGTAAAATAAACTTTGTGTATACCACTTATAAGGTCGTTGATATTCGGGCAGCCCTTCGCTCCAATTTCAAATTTATCTAAATTGATAGGTGACCGAGGATCTGCATAAATAGTTATATTAGTAATATCAAAATGTTAAGGAATTTTCAAGCTTCCTTGGAGAAGAAAAAAAGCTTGGCCTATATCGCTTCAGAATCTTCTTCTTCTTCTTCTTCTGATTAAGTCTGCCTCCCGTTCAATTGACTAAAGAGAGCCCCCCCCCCCCCCCCCCCCTCCGACAATGTAGCTAAGGCGTGTCATCAAATGTTTTCTTTTGGGGGTAAATATATAAGAAAGTTCACCTTGAATCATAGATGAATTAGCATTAGCATCCAGGCGCGGATCCAGGGGGGGGCCGAGCGGGCCTTGCCCCCCCCCCCGCAAAAAAAAAAAAAAAAAAAAAAAAGAGAGAAGAAAGGAAAAGAAGGGAAAGGAAAAGAGGAGAGAAAGGGAGAGAAAGAAGAGGAAGAAGAAAAGAAAAGGGGGAAGAAGGAGATCAGGGGACCGAAAGGGCCTTGCCTCCAAGGCTGTTGACCCCCCCCCCCCCCCTCCCCTCCCCCATCAAAAAAATAAGAGAGAAGGAAGGAAAGGGAACGAAAAAAGGAAAAGAGGAGATAGGGGAAAGTGGGGCATAATGGAACACTTAATTTCAAACTTGCAATATGACGTCATCAACGATACAAAAACAGTAAAAATAACAGTTTCAGATAGATGTTGTATGAACTTTATTATGTCAACGAAAAACCGACAAAAACCACGGTAAAATTGCAGATAAACTCGAAACGAATTTTACAAATGAAAAATCCAACTTGCCCCACCCCTGAGGCATAATGGCACTCCCCCCTGGGGCAAAATGGATCTACGGATCCATATTGCCCCATCAGAACTCTAACGTTCTATATTGAATAATGTACCTAAAGTAACTTTAAGCATACTTGGTGGGCAGAGCTGCATAATGAAAGCCTATAGTAGTTTCAAACATTTATGGGGCAAAACTGGAAAGGTAATCGTAATAAAGCCTGGTTTAAAAGTAGAAAATGTAGACTTGTAAAATGTGCACTACACTCTAAATTTCTTAGACTGTAATCTGGGTCACATTTTCGTTCTGATACAACCACTAGTCACGTAAACCAACTGCTAGGCACATACTTTGAATTCTATACATCTAAAACTGGCTGGGAAACTAGAACAACTATCGATTGTTTTATGAACCAACTGTACTTTCAGAATGGAACATGAAACATTGGTAAAAAGGCCCCTATAAAAAGGGCGAAAACAAGATATGTTATTTTCAATTGGGGCAAAACGGAACCCTGTTCCATTTTGCCCCGTACCTATATGGTCCATTTTGCCCCAATGACATACTTTTTAATAAAAGTTTGCGTAGAAAATCCTTGAAGCATAGTTGGCATGCAAACAGGCGAGTCAAACGTTGATATCTTTATGATTAATATATACAAATATTTGATTAGAATCGATACCAAAATTACCAAATTTCAGCCATATGAACATCCCCTTACATTAGATCATGAGGCTGTAATTTTTTGGATGGGACCTTACTCCGATGTGCCTCGATGTAACCGGATGAAAATTCAGTGCTGAAGTTAGTTTGGTATCTTCTCTTCCTCAAAGAATTTGCACAGAGGGCGACCTTTTTTAACATATGCTAATTTCAAAGTTCCATTTTGCCCCCCGGGTCCGTTATGCCCCACTTTCCCCTACTGGCGTACTGATAGGGGGGGGGGGGGGAGGGGGCTTGGGGAAAATCAAATTCAAACGTGGTTTATTTCTAATTCCACAACGGTGGATTACAAATAATGATGAAATGACATCATTTCCGAGATTTTTCCTCACTTTTTAGTAAATTATACGTTTGTATGTGTTTGTTGGAAAATGACAAATTCCTAAATTTGCAGCCAGGCAATTCCTACATGTCAGGGCCCGAGATACGGCGGGGATCGGGAGCCTCGAGCTCCTCCCCCCCCCCCCCCCTACTTTTTTGAAAAGTATATTAAAGAGAAATAAAATAGAATGAGAGCAAGAAAGAAAGAATAGTTAACTGCAATTGTTAACAAATAATGAGGCATCAAAATATGCTCATCTGACCGTGATTAAATGCCTAAAACCCCTAAGCTTCCGGGGGCTCTGCCCCCTGGATTACACCTAGAGCCCTACGGCGGGCCCTTAGATGCTCATCTGACGGTAATTTAATGCCTAAAACCCCTGATTTTGGGGGGCTCCGCCCCCTGGACCCAACGAAAATAGTGACCTGTCAGTGTCACAAAATAATAAGGTATAACAACAAAACTGCTCATCTGACCTTAATTAAAGGCCTAAAACCTCTGAGCTTCTGGGGCCGGCTTCGCCGCCGCCCCAGACAAGGATTAACAATCGAGAACGGTACAGCGAATCGTCTTCTTTCTCTCATAATCTTATGAAACGTCAAGCTTCCGCGCTTCGCACGGGAGGGGGGAACCTGAATTCAGACAAGGATTCAGAGGCGAGAACGGTAATACGAATCTTTAATAATTTAATGAAACGTAAAAGCTTCCGCGCTTGGCGCGGGAGGGGGAGAATCTAAATTCAGACGAGGATTAAGAGTCGAGAACTGTACAACGAATCGTCTTGTTTCTCTAATGATTTAATGAAACGTAAAAGCTTCCGCGCTTAGCGCGGGAGGGGGAGAATCTAAATTAAGACGAGGATTATTTTCGAAAACGGTACAACGAATTGTCTTTTTTCTCTAATGATTTAAGGAAACTTAAAATCTTCCGCGCTTCGCGCGGGAGGGGGGGAACCTGAATTCAGACGAGGATTAAGAGTCGAGAACTCTACAAAGAATCGTCTTCTTTCTTTAATAGTTTAATGAAACGTCAAAGCTTCCGCGCTTCGCGTAGGAGGGGGAGGGGGGACTGAATTCAGACGAGGATTAAGAGTCAAGAACTCTACAACGAATCGTCTTCTTTCTCTAATAATTTAATAAATCCTAAATTTTTCCGCGCTTCGCGCGGGAGGGGGGAGATCTAAATTCAGACGAGGATGATTTTCGAAAACGGTACAACGAATCGTCTTTTTTCTCTAATGACTTATAAGGAAACGTCAAAGCTTCCGCGCTTCGCGTAGGAGGGGGAGGGGGGGGACTGAATTCAGACGAGGATTATAAGAGTCGAGAACTCTCCAGCCAATCGTCTTTCTCTCATAATCTTATAAAACTTAAAAGCTTCAGCGCTTCGCGCGGGAGGGGGGGGGGACCTGAATTAAGACGAGGATTAAGAGTCGAGAACTGTACAACGAATCGTCTTCTTTCTCTAATGATTTAATGGAACGTAAAAGCTTCCACGCTTCGCGCGGGATTGGGGGGGGGGAACTGAATTCAGACGAGGATTAAGAGTCGAGAACGGTACAACGAATTGTCTTCTTTCTCTAATGATTTAATGAATCGTAAAAGCTTCCGCGCTTCGCGCGGGAGGGGGAGAATCTTAATTCAGACGAGGATTATTTTCGAAAACAGTACAACGAATCGTCTTTTTTCTCTAATGATTTAAGGAAACTTAAAATCTTCCGCGCTTCGCGCGGGAGGGGGGGGAAACCTGAATTCAGACGAGGATTAAGAGTCGAGAACGGTACAACGAATTGTCTTCTTTCTCTAATGATTTAATGAATCGTAAAAGCTTCCGCGCTTCGCGCGGGAGGGGGAGAATCTTAATTCAGACGAGGATTATTTTCGAAAACGGTACAACGAACCGTCTTCTTTTTCTAATAATTTAATGAAACGTCAAAGTTTCTGCGTTTCGCGGAGGAGGGAGGGGGAAACCTGAATTCAGACGAGGATTAAGAGTCGAGAACGGTACAACGAATTGTCTTTTTTCTCTAATGATTTAAGGAAACTTAAAATCTTCCGCGCTTCGCGCGGGAGGGGGGGAACCTGAATTCAGACGAGGATTAAGAGTCGAGAACTCTACAAAGAATCGTCTTCTTTCTTTAATAGTTTAATGAAACGTCAAAGCTTCCGCGCTTCGCGTAGGAGGGGGAGGGGGGACTGAATTCAGACGAGGATTAAGAGTCAAGAACTCTACAACGAATCGTCTTCGTTCTCTAATAATTTAATAAATCCTAAATTTTTCCGCGCTTCGCGCGGGAGGGGGGAGATCTAAATTCAGACGAGGATGATTTTCGAAAACGGTACAACGAATCGTCTTTTTTCTCTAATGACTTATAAGGAAACGTCAAAGCTTCCGCGCTTCGCGTAGGAGGGGGAGGGGGGACTGAATTCAGACGAGGATTAAGAGTCGAGAACTCTCCAGCCAATCGTCTTTCTCTCATAATCTTATAAAACTTAAAAGCTTCCGCGCTTCGCGCGGGAGGGGGGGGGGACCTGAATTAAGACGAGGATTAAGAGTCGAGAACTGTACAACGAATCGTCTTCTTTCTCTAATGATTTAATGGAACGTAAAAGCTTCCACGCTTCGCGCGGGATTGGGGGGGGGAACTGAATTCAGACGAGGATTACGAGTCGAGAACGGTATACAACGAATTGTCTTCTTTCTCTAATGATTTAATGAATCGTAAAAGCTTCCGCGCTTCGCGCGGGAGGGGGAGAATCTTAATTCAGACGAGGATTATTTTCGAAAACGGTACAACGAATCGTCTTTTTTCTCTAATGATTTAAGGAAACTTAAAATCTTCCGCGCTTCGCGCGGGAGGGGAGGGGGGAAACCTGAATTCAGACGAGGATTAAGAGTCGAGAACGGTACAACGAATTGTCTTCTTTCTCTAATGATTTAATGAATCGTAAAAGCTTCCGCGCTTCGCGCGGGAGGGGGAGAATCTTAATTCAGACGAGGATTATTTTCGAAAACGGTACAACGAACCGTCTTCTTTTTCTAATAATTTAATGAAACGTCAAAGCCTTCTGCGTTTCGCGGAGGAGGGAGGGGGAAACTCGCCCCTCCCTGCACCGACCCCCCCCCCCCGCATTACGTCACTGTTGGTCACCATTACGTACCAATATTTGGCCCGCATAATTTCAAATTTGGGCCCCCCCCCCCTAAGAAATCCTGGATCCGCGCCTGTTAGCATCAATGTTTCGCATTATTATGAGGTTTTTTCTTTCTTCTAGTTAACAAAAGTTACGCAAACGGACGTAGGTGCATATATGTTCCTCCTTTCAATCAACATTGCATTAAAATGCCTTTTTCTAACATCCAATCTAAAAAAAATCCACATCATATAATTATAATCACATGGGAGAGAGCCAGATATCATCACCCCAACCTCCTCCAAGTCTCTTCGCTCTCTCACAAAGTGCCCCCAATTTTGAGGACCAGTTGACGCGATATCACGTAGGATAATTCGTCATATTTTTATTTTGGCGACTTTAGCAAAGAATAGCAACTCACATGTAATATTTAGCAGCTTTATGATCTCAAATCCCTAGCTCTCAAAAAAAAGTTGAAGAAATTCATAAAGTCCGAGCTTGGAAGGTTAGTTAAACTCATTGTTAAACATATTATACAGTAAGTAATTCATTATCCAGAATATTTAACGGGAATAGAAGAAATGTTCAGCTTTATTTTGATGTGGAATTGGTCGAATGATCAGGCAAGCTGGTTATTCATTGTCTTTGTTGAGGCTAATCATGCCAGTCGCATTGGCTGCGCCTGCAGCGCTGCGGTCGCTAGATCTGGAGTTCCGCTGGTGTGTAAATCAAGCGTGTATGCTGTGTGTGTATAGGGATTCGCAAGCCCTCAGTCAGTGAATGAAAATGAAACATGTTGTTGTTGAGGTTTAGATTAGATGGCACTCTTCAATCTTCCAAGCTGAAGCCCACCTTTTATTGCAACAAGTCTTGGCCTGGGTGAAATCAAAACATGCCAATTGTGTAATTCAAATTTGAAAAGAAAAATTAAATAGATCTAGATCTAGGTCTAAAAAGTTAGACTCTAATGTTAAAAAACTTGGCGCTTGTTCAGAAACCTATCCAAAATTTGACCCGTAAGGCGTAACTCCGGCGTGGAGTTACCCACCTAAAACATACCCAAAATGAAGTAAATATTCATTAAATATCCAAATAAAGATCATGAGTTAAAAGTCGTTATAGATCTATTTATTACCTGTTTCGTGTCAATTTTCTTGTTATTTTTGTAGTTTTTTTTTCGGGAAAACGATGATATTAGTAGACCTAGATCTATACACTTTTTCACAGGTTTCACGGCAAACCGCTGCACAATACAAGTGCATACCGATGGTGGGTTGTGGGCGGGCGCGCGCCTGTGTGAAGTTATCTACCGTAAACACCGACATACGTGTCAGCAAAAATAAGGATTGTCAGCATTTTCGCAGACGTTTCAGTTCATGTTATGAGCGATAAATCCTCGGAAGACAGACAACCCATAAAAGTAGACGGTGAACTGGGGGTATTTTCTTACGCAGAATCCGTTTTTTCGTATTGCCAGCGCGTGGTTTGGGAACCCGAAACCTGCAGAGCGCAGATGAAAAAAAACGATCCTTATTTTTTAGGATGCAATTTGTCCACGTTTACGACTTTACGAGGATATCCTTGTATAAATACACTCTGATTTACTTGTGTACACATATTTCAGATCAGCTCAAGATCCTTCGCTGAACATGGAGGAGAGCAGAGTGAAGGCTGTCCAAGCTCTGCTCATCAAGGCATGGAGAGAGAGATGGGCAGACTTCCAATGGAGCACCAAGATCAAGCAGTACATAGTATCAGGATCAGCAGACGAGGCCAATCAAATAGCAGGTACAGTGTGCTACTTAAAGAGAAGGTTGAGTTCTGGGAAGAGGTGAAAAATAATTTGTAAGCGTTAGGCCATGTAAAATTGATTTCATGTTGATGGTCCCCGCCCGCTTCCTTTTTTCCGCCTGCCTCCTTATATTTGATATTTGATATATTTTCTTTTTATTCAGAAAACAACACAGAATACTTACCATATGCATCTTTTCCACCTTTTCTTCAAATACGCTGTTCAAATATTCTTGTACAAACATACTAAGACTCTAGAAAAAATTGTATTGAAATGTAGAGTGGTTGATATGCTATATGATTGGCGATATGCTGAAGTGAAGCTGCGCTAAAAAATGATGCGATGATGCATGCGCTGCGCATGCATATATCGCATGTATATGCTTGAGTCGAGGAGCTAGCTAGAGATGAGTCGATCGAGTCGACTGATCATTGCATCGCAAATACCTCACGATAGCGCGGCCGCGCTCTAGCGCTGGATTTTACACGTGGCAGCCATCTTGGGAAAAATATCAAATATCAAATAACATGGTACACCCTCCCGACTCTTTTTCAAAAAATCCGGACGATCAACATGTAATCAATTTTACATGGCCTTATCAATATTAATCTTCTAAATATGGCATGTAAGTTGCACTGTAAGTTGCATATTTTGCTACCAAGTGTTGATATGATGATCAAGTATTTCAGAATCGCTGTCAGAGGAATTTTCTCTGCTGATAAACGAACGATCCTGATCAACACAATCTACAAATGTCTTTTTTTAATCTTTTCAATCTTTTTAATGACTTATTTATTTCATTTGTCGATGATTGAAAATAATAGCCCATCATTGTTATCATCATTGTTATTATGCAAGTGTGAAAGAACATCAGATAAAAAATGTTCCCTGAAAAGCATGGCTCTTCAAATGCCTTAATCTTCTAAATATGGCATGTAACAAGCATAGAAATCGGGACTGACTTTTATGCCACAAGTACCGTATTTGCCGGCGATAAGGCCGCACTACAACTTTGACATTTCAAAGAGGAAAACAAAATAATAATAATAATAAAAAGGAAAAAAAAAAACGGACAAAACAAAATAATCATAATTTTCTCGAAAACACTATTTTTTTTTTACAAACTGATACCAAATTCATCCATATTCTTATAATTTACCGGAAGTTTAGCTCAAAAAGTGATCGCAGGCAGATTTGGTGTCCGATATACCCCTACCACAATGTACGGTGTAATGCGAAACTGCATGAAATGGAAAAACAAAATGGCGACTTCGGATGGATGCTTCGCGGCAGCTCCGTTAGACGGTCCCTTCCTTTACTTTTGCAATGCATTGGCACAAACTTAGATCAAGATCTATCGGCAAATGTTGTGTTAGGACGTTTATTTTCGTCTTCATGTCAACAATGCAAGATAAAATTGTCGGTAAGATGTTTGGAAATGTCCTGTACCATAGTGGTATTGTTATTTTACCGTTTCTCGTCCCATACGTGCAAATTCGTGCTGGTTTTTACTTACGTTTTTTTTTTTTTTTACTCTTTCGTCTTAAAGGCCGCACCCCGACTTTTTGATATTTTCTCTTCCAAAAATACTGCGGCCTTTACGCCGGCAAATACGGTATGTGTAGTCCCATTTACATCTTTCTGTGTACAGTGCTTGTGACTCTACCAAGACTGGGCCAAATTTCTTAGCATTTTGATGATTCCAGAACCTTGCAGTATACACCAATACTTGCTAGATGATCGATTCCACACCGTTTCTTTCACAATGCAATCGCATGACCAGAACTCAACTTTATCTTTAAAATCAGATTCTATTCCTTGCCACCTACATCCAACATTCAGGGGTAGAGTTGTTTTCTTGAGCAAGTTTAAGGTGATATGGTAAAACCAGTATAGAAAGACCAACCAAGGGAGGCATGAAAAGCTGTCTCGATAGGCAGGCGGTCTTTAAGTGCAGGTTCCTTTAATGCAAGTGTCAATGCAAATCTCTATTCAAGGGAGACAAGGAATGTGGTCTTTATAAACAGGTGGTTGCTATGAAAAGCAAGTTTCACTGTATCTAATAAACTATCTCAACAATTTAGTTCTGAACAAAGAAATATGTATTATTGCTTGTTTCTGCACTTACAGCTACTAAATTAATTGTTTCTTGGCTGCATTTTTTCCACATGATAGCTTATGTTGAAGTTTGTTTTCTTTTTCTTTTCAATTTATGAGGGGGGGGGGGCACAAAATGGCCAAATCAATGTACCTTTTAGACTTGCTCACTAACAGGTATATGTTGATGTCGAGGCAGAGCGTACAATCTAATTAATACTCTTTCATGAAGCATTGCATACCAAACATAGGATATTTTATGCTATCAAGTCTCCTGTCACATATATTTCTTCTTTTTTTTCCTTGAATTCAGAGATGCTTTTGACCCAGACGTTTGTTGGCCCTTCTCCAAGCAGCCTCATCCTGTCATATCTCAAACATGCCATCATGTCAGATGTAAGCAATCAATTTTTCTTCTCTCTCCCCCCCCCCTCTCCTCTTCTCTCCCCCTCCTCTTCTCTCCCCCTCCTCTTCTCTCCCCCTCCTTTGCTCTCCCCCTTCTCTTCTCTCCCCCTCCTCTCCTCTTCTTCTCTGTCTCACTCTCCTCTTCTCTCCCCTCCTCTCCTCTTCTCTCTCTCCTCTTTTCTCTCTCCTCCTCTTCTCTCTCCTCCTCTTCTCTCTCTGCTCTCCTCTCCACCTCCTCTCTTTCTCTCCTCCTCTTCTCTTTCTGTCTTACTCTCTACCTCCCTCCCCCTCTCTCCCTCCCCTCCTCCGCACATTTTGCTACCACATGTTGATATGATGACCAAGTCTATCAGAATCGCTGTCATAGGAATCTTCCTTTGCTGATAAATGACTGAGTCTGATCAACACACACCTTATGCAATTTTATTTTTAACTTGTCAATCTTTTTAATACCCTATTTTTTAAATTTGTTGATAGTTGAAAATAATATCGCGTTACAAAATAGAAATGCTTTGAAAATGAAGAAAAGCATAAACCTGAAAACATGCATGTAAAAACAAAGCAATCAGTACCCCATCTTATGAAGAGTTGCAAATTTGTGATTGAGCCAATCAAATCAATTGGAAATCCTGCAATCAATCGCAAGTTTGCCATCCCTTATCTCCTATGTACATAACTGTGATTGATAACAGTCTCAAAAAAGTTTAGATTCATCGCAACTTTATTAAAAACAGGATCCAGAGGTCAACTTCCTGTATGCTTCATGATGCAAGTAAATACATCACACTGTTTGGTCAAAGATGCTTTGAACCACAATGGCAATGTAGCTAGCTCCAGGTTTGTTATGAAAAGACTGTACCGCACAAATCTATATATCTCTGCATCACATGGTTTATTGATTGATTGCTTTAATTGATTTTTATTTGTATTGTAATGCATGCTCTATTGAATAAAGAACAGATTTATAATTTGTGTTTATTATAAGTTTTGGTTGGTAATTTGTAGACAGACAATGGTGTGCTTAGAAACAACCGTATTAAGCGCCTAATGAATGTTTATTATCATTATTATTATTTAATAGGTTGTGTCTCTGCCTGGAGTATTGAGTGCCATGACAAAGTACAGTGACACTGCCGTCACAAGACCTTACTGCATGAGGAGTCTTCTAGAGATCTTCATCTTCTGCATGAACAAGCTAGGGTGAGCATTCAAACAAGATTGATGATGAAGGGGTTTTATTTTGCAGAGATAAAGCCAAATTATACATTTTCCAGCAGTTGTCTGCATCTTTAGGTAAAGGAAATATAATAGATATTGTTTAATCTGTATTAAATTGAGATTTGGAAAGTTAATATTTCACCTCAGATCTTTGAAGTTAACATTGTTATGGGTATTATTCAAGCCATATCTCTGCATTTGGGAGGAAGCTTTTTTTAAATAAAAATGAGAAAAAAGTGTAAGTTATTGAAACACTATCTGTAACCTTCAAACAAGATATGTTTTTGAAATAGGAAATATAGTCACTAAACCCCTGGGACCCATTTCACAAAGCCTTTTTTTCAATGACATATACACAAATCAGTGACAAATCTGCTGATAACCAATCAGAAGCAAGGATTTCAGTAGCTTATAACACAAATTGTCGTTTGTCACTGGTGACAAGTTTTGTGAAATGCCCCCCAGTCGTATTTTATTTCTATAGAGGGGAGAATAGATGGAAAAGGAGATATACGCTATAAATAGCATATGTTGCTACTCTATGTTGATATGATGACCATGTCTATCAGAATCGCTGTCTGAGGAATCTTCTATGCTGATAAATGACTGATCCTGATCAACACAATGGCCCGAATTCACAAAGGAGGTTTAGATTTAACCCAGGCTAAATCTAACCCTGGGTTATTTAGCCCAGGCTAAATCTAACCCACGGTTTAAACCTCGCTCGGTATTCACAAAGCGAGGGTTAAATAACCCATGGTCTAAATCTAACCCACGGTTAACCCACGGTTTAAGCATGCCTAAGAGAGCAAAAAAAAAAAACTGAGCATGCGCAGAATTAAAGCATTGAACTGAGTATGCGCGCTCAGTGCACTTGGTTACTCCACCTAGTTCACCGTCGTCTGCTAAGTCCAGATTCAGTTGTATTTGGGCTATTACTCTTCGCCTACAAGTAGAGACTGAAAACCGACCGATTCCAAGTTGAGATAAGACTTTAAACCACTATTCACATACTAAAACAGTTCTCTGACAGATGTCCTCAAAATATTTCCGCATTTCGCATAAATTACCTCAATAATTCCTCACTATCGTTGTAATTTATGGCCTATAATCGTCCGACATAATTATGATCAGCTGGATGGGCAGCCGCGCCAGAGCGCATTGTTGCTCACAACACACTAAACATCGACAGGAGACTTTTCGTGGAAGAGTCCAAAAAAAACTTCTGTAAACGACCCTTTCACCAGAGTAAAATCTATGATGTAGTGTTCATTTTAGAGCTATGTGATCACATTTTCGTTGATTGTTATGATGATTTTAGAGCGTAGGTCATGCACACTTTAGTTTAGCAATTAATCAATCCGAAGTAAGACTCGTGTTATATATAGCGTAGACTCCGTAGAGGCAGCGAAAGAGATCGATGACGTTTAGTCCAGAATGTGTTGATGATGTAGAAAGAAAGGGCTGAAAGGTTACGATAAATACTATCTGATGGAAAATACTGGCATTAATGCATAAATGCATAGATGTATTGAGACAAAAACTGGGCTTACTGGTCATATAAAATAAGAGTCTTGACATGTGATAAAGAATAATTCGGGGGGGGGGGGGGGACATTAATTGTTTTCTTAGGGGGTGGGGCTTTATTGGGGGGGGGGGGTAATTTTTTTCTTAATTTTTCTTAGGGGGGAGGGGGCATTAATTATTTTCTTAGGGGGGGGCATTAATTTTTTCTGAATTTGTTTATTTGCTGTATTAATTCTTTTCTTAGGGGGGCGTTCATTTTTTTCTTAATTTTTCTGCTGTATTTAATTTCTCAATGGAAAAGTGATTTAAACAATAAGAAAAGTCAAACTTTTTTGTAAATTTCGTCTCTATTTCTCGCTCTTTTACCTTCCTTGTTTTTGTTTGTTGTTTCTCTTTTTTCACCAGCTCTCTACCCCACCTCTCTCAAATAATCTTTTTATTTCGTTAGAACTCCATTTTTTTAAATCCCTCTCATACCCCTTTTCTTTCTCTTTTTTCCTCCACCTCTCTCTCTCACACATACCCTTTCTCCTTCTTTCTTCATCTCTCTCTTTATCTTTTGCTCTCTCTCTCTGGGTGTTTGGATTTAGCGAAACATACTGAATCCATTTTAATTCATGGTGTGTACTGGGTAATTATAAGTAATAGATAACATCAAATGGTATATTAATAATTAAACAAGATAAACAAAGTAGGTCATTCACTTGAAAAAACGTTTACCTCCTAATTTAATGATTTCACGAGAAAAACCACACCATCAAACAAGAGAAATGTATATTTAAATATTGATGATTTAATATGGATAATCAATACAAGTATTCAAGGTTATTGACGAAGACAATGTTGAAGTCGATGATGATGTTAGTGATGATAATAATGACAGCGATGTTGTCAGTGGCGATGGTGATGAAGCAGTCAAATAACGATTTCAGTGATGAGGTCGATGATGATGAAGATGATGACCATTTCCATTTCAAAGTGGTTGGTACCTTTTGCAAAAATGTTTTTGGGAGGAACTATATCAACCATTAGATTTCAAATCATACGGTCTAATTGTTTTAGACCACAGTACTGCATGGGTGTACGTTTCGTTCAGAGTAACTAAAGGGTGAACCAATTCCATATCGGTTATTTAATTAATTGGAATAAAAGTAAATGGGGGGCATCTCCAAAAAAAAGGTAAAATTTTCATTTCATTAATAGAGTATCTGTTGTTCCTATTAATAAAATACAGGGCTTGATCTCCACCAGGACTCCTGATGTAGACATGAGTCCCATCAATTGCACCTAGAAAACCTGGCAACCTGCAGTACTGGTAGAACTGCTGCTGTGTTGCTTCTACTTCTTCTCTTGATGTTGGGAACTTCATGAATTGTTCCCTTCTTCTCGCAAACGCTTCTGACACGTCTTTGATGACTCTGCATACAGAAGACTGTGAAAGCTGTGCCTCATCACCATGCATCTTTTGGAATGACCCTGTAAAAAAAAAAAAAAATCATTTTAGTGAAATATCAACTAGTCTAGTACCATTTCTTACAAGTTACATGGCCAGATCAAATTCTCAAACTGAGAAATGTTTAATGTCCTTAAAATTGTAGAATAGATTTTTTATTAATTCAGGGCTGTCAACCCTCTTGCATTTCATGATTTTAATAGAGGGAGTCTCACGCCACCATGCCCTTCTTCCCGCTTTGATGTAGAATCTCCCAGTTTATGAAAAAACCTCCCGCAAAACATGGTACCGGTAACCACAATTTTACCCTTTTACTTTTTCGCTCAGCCCAGATTAAATAGAATTTTAACATAACATTCCCATACTAAATAAGGTAAATTACTCACCAACAGCATAGAATCGAAGTGCTGTCACTACTATAGGTACTATTGGGTTGTTTCTGTATGTCGTCCTCCTCAGCTCTCCATCCACCAAGTTGATGAGGTAGAGCGCTGTCTCTTTGGAAAACCAGGACATGGTCCGGAATGATTCATCACCATACACTTCAAAAGGGTTCATGGGTCACGAAGGCCTCTCTGAGGTCTGCCTATCAACTCTCTGTTCCGGTCAAGCCGGCGGAGATGGTGAATATATTCAGCCATGCTGTCTCTGTCACAACAAAATAGAAAAAAGTGAATTAAAATTAGAACATGAAATGAAAAAATATTATTCATTGTTTATCAAATAAATCCTAGACCCTATGATATAACATGTTTTGCATTCTTTGTATTGTTGTAGACAATCTGATTTTGAATAGCTTTTGCAAACTCTGAAAAAAATAGTAACGATAGGCCTACTCGCCTAGATCTAGATCTAGATCTAGACCTACTTTGATTGCATTAAAGAAAGGAGTGCTATTGATTCAATCATATCTAGTCTAGTATTGCTTTGCTTGGGTAATTAGGAAAGATGATGTCACTAAACCTCCATAAGAACGTAGGGGCCAATTCCTGTCATGTTTTGTCTAGTGACTTCCGTTAGACCCTACGGTCTAGGTCTAGACCTAGTTCTAGATCTAGACTACTATTTTGAAAAATATTTCATTCCATTTCAATTTCTAAATCTAGGGTCTAGAATAGGGTCTAGATCTAGACCCTATTCTAGACCCTAGATTTAGAAATTGAAATGGAATAAAATATTTTTCATAGATTCATGCCATGGTTTGGCCTGCTTTGTCCTTTGACTAATTTCTTGAGACTGATGACTAGACTCTAGATCTAGGTCTACGCCTAGCCTAGCGAGGGCTAACGTTAGACCTTCTAGGCCTAGGCCTACGTAGGTCTAGTACGTGTTTGTGTGTATCACCACCACCGACTTCGAGCTCAAGCTCAAGTCTTATTCAGTCAGTACTGAGTGTCAGTGTATGCCTAGAATAGTACTAGAGACTAGTCTAGATCTAGACCAGGCCTCTGTATATTAGTAGGCCTAGATTTCTCTAGTCTAGATCTAGACTAGTCAAATCCATCAGCGTGGAAGATTCATTTTCATTTCGGCATTTTCGTTCTCCTCCGTTAGATGAGAAACAGCATCAGCAGAGCAGAAAATGCAAATGGAACTGTCGCTACCCACCCCCCCCCCCCCCCCAGGCCAGGAATGTATCAAATGTCATGATCAACATATTTTTCTTCCTGAATCACACAATAATGATGTTATAACTTATTTCGTATTGTTTAGCTGGCACATTCGCAGTTATTGCGAAATTGCCTCCCCTCGCAGGATTACATAAACAACACAACACAAATACACACGCATGGGTACGAGCTGCGTTAGGTCTTGCGACAAAGTTCGCAAAGGCTGTGCAACTTACGATTAGATTATTATTCGTGCACTTTTTACGCACATAAAACATGTTCAATTGTGCTTTCATTGTAGCTGAGCTGAGAATATGGTACAAATATGTTGTGAATAACTAAAAAATACTTACAATGTAGGCTATCACAGTTGAAAAAACAGCAACTTTGTGAAGGTCTCTTCACTTTGTTTCACCACAAATTTGTCAACAAAATTTGTACGATCGTCTGCGCTAAAAAGCCAAAGCTCGCTGGTATGACGTCATATGACGCGTTAAACCGTGGGTTACATTTAGCCCGCTGTTTAAAACCACCCCTCTGAGCAGGTTAAAAATATGACGTAATATGACGCGATTTAGCCTAAGTTAAATCTAAACTTCCTTTGTGAATACCAAAATAATGACCCATGGTCTGAAGCTCGGTGTTATGACGTATTATGACGCGATTTAGCCTGGGTTAAATCTAAACCTCCTTTGTGAATTCGGGCCAAACTGTTTTCATCACAGTTCAGTAGAGTTTGTTTGTATTGCACCTTATAATTTGATCTAATTATTATTCATTATAAGAACATGAATAAAATTAACTGAGTGGTAATGATGTTGTAATGGAGAGTATGTAACAGATTCAAAAGGACATTGATGATGTTCTGTCTGGTCCGTCTTCACACAGGGTTCGGAGCACAGTCGAGGAAGGTCTACAGCTGAGCGTGGAGCTCCTGGAGGTGGTCCACTGGCTCCTGGCCTCCATCACGCAGTCCCTGGAGCACCTCCAGGTCGAGTCGCGCGACATCCTCACCATCTCACGCAACGTGGACTACATGAGCGATCTCCTGCGCAAGATGTGCAGCCGGGATAACCTCAAGCTCCTGCTCTACATAGGCAGGCTGGAGGATGAAGGGGAATGCCTGGCCAAGCTGGAGGCAGCAACGGCAGCAATAGCAGGTTAGTAGTTTCCTGAGTTCATAAGTTGGGAGGTTCATAAATTCAGACGTTTGTGTGTTCATAATTTCATGAGTTCATATGTTTGTGGGTTCATAAGTTCATGAGTTCATCTAAGTTTGTGGGTTCATAAGTTCATGTGCTCATAAGTTTGTTAGTTTGATAGTTCATAACTGATGAGTTTGTTAGTTCATAAGTTTGTAAGCTAATGAGGTCACATTTAAGTTCATTTATTTCCACAATCAATAGAAAAAACATAGGTAAGGCCTATAAGGCGAAACAATGCAAGGATAAAGAAAGAAAAGAGATTGAATAAGTCGATGAGATGCCGATCTTGCTACTATTTCTGTTGATATGATGATCCTATTCAGAATCGCTGTCTGAAAGCAATTTCTGAGGACAAACCAACAGTTCTGATCAACAGACTTTATCCGGCATGTCTAAACAATATGTTTTAAAGCCCCACTGTACTACTTGTAGCTACTTGCTCTCTCTATATAGCAAACAATGCCTAAGCGGTACCCGTTGGTCCCTCATGATCCCCTTTTTCTTATGTTAATTGAGAGCTGAGTTGATGAGATAACCACCTGTCAGTGACCACGCAGGGAGGTCTAATCCCTCCTCGCCAAACTAGTGCAGAGGGGCTTTAAGTTCAGAGATATATGTAGATATTGATATAGGAATAGGAAATAGGAAAATAGATTACGTCTTTAATTGCAGGGCCTGCAGGAGTGGCAGGTGTAGGGCCTCCAGGAGCTGGACCTGGACCAGGACCTGTACTTGGACCAGGAGCTGGACCAGGGCTTGGACCCGGACAAGGACCTGGTATGGGACCTGTACTGGGACCTGGACCAGGACCTGCAGCAGGGCCAGGAGACCCCACAGGTGGGACATCGCTCTCTACTCCTGGTACACCCGCTGCAGGAGCTGAGCCAGAGAAGGAACCCATAAAGCCCATCAGTAAGTGGAGAAAAGCAGTACGGGCAACCAATTTATATATAGTGTGTGTAGCGTAGAGGTGTGGTGATACAGTGGTTCATTCGCTTCATTTTTAGGGGTTGAATCCTGGCCCAGCACTGAAATCCTTTAACAAGACTGTCATTAATCCACGTTTACCACTCTCCACCCAGTATAAATGAGTACCTGAATGTAAATGAGTACTGCTCGGCCATATCGGGGTAATAATGCTAGAGTACCAGGACCGTAAGTAATGTATTTTGCTACTTAGTGTTGATATGATGACCAAGTCTATCAGAATCGCTGTCTGAGGAATCTTCTCTGCTGATAAATGACTGATCCTGATCAACACACACCTCATGTAATCTTATTTGTATCTTGTCAATCTTTTTAATTAACTATCTTTTTAATTTGCTGATAATTGAAAATAATATCGCATAAAGAAACAAAAAATGTTTGGAAAATGAAGAAAAGGATAAACCTAAAAACATGCATATAAAAGACACAACGCAATCCGATATCAACTTCCTGTATGCTTTGTAATGCAAGTGTTTATATTTCACTGTTTGATTAAAGATGCTTTGAAGAGCAATGGCAATGAAGCTAGCTCCAGGTTATTTACTGGAAAAGACTGTAACCACATCAAATCTATATCTCTGCATCACATTGTTGATTGATTGATTGCTTCTTGCTTGAGTACCAGGACCCTGTTTCATAAAACTTGTCATCAATAACAAGTGCCAGAGATCTATGACAAATCTAATTATAACCAATCAAATGTAAGAATTTTAGTAGCTTATTGATAACAAGTTGTATGTAACGGCCCAGGAGTGTCATGACATGATGGACATGAACGCTATAAGAAGTCATCACTATCACCCACTGAGAGGCATAAGAATCTAAAGAATGTGAATCAATGTCCTTGGTGATCTCAAGAGCTTGTATCAAAATGGTTATTCTTGATGGAACTGAATCTATAACAGGCACCTACCGCATAGAAGCAGCCATTGAACTGTCAGTGAAATAAAAGTGGTTAAATTATGCATGTATTTATCATCAAATGAAGCAGATTCCAGGAAAAAATATTTCTGTTTAATTGTTAAAATAAAACAAGCTTTTGCCTGCTGGACCCTGTTTCATAAAACTTGTTATCAATAACAAGTTGCAACAACTATTATAAGCTACTTGTGGTCGTGTTGAAGTCGTGTGGCAAGGAATGACTAGAGGCTAGGAATGACTTTAACTCTTGTATTGCCAATTGTTAATGATTCCTGTATCTTTATTTTCTTCAGCTCTCTGGACACGCATTGAGACAGCTATGACTGATCTGACCACGCTCATAAACAGTGTTTCAGGACCACAGCCTGTTGGCATGCAGCAGAGACAACAGAGTAGGTCATTTTCAATAATATAATAATAAAAATAATACAGTCAAACCTGTCTATAGCGACCACCCAAGGAAAACACAAAATGTTGTCTTTGTAGACAGGTTCCTTTAGTACATGATTCAACAAGAAACCATTTTCAAGGGAAACAACAAATGTGGTTTTTGTAGACAGGTGGTCACTAAAGCAGGTTTGACTGTATGTTCATTTATATAGTGCTCTCACACTATTGTTTTCACAGCGCTTTACATGGTATAAAGGTAGAAAATTCAGTTTAATATATACGTCTTCAAGTGCTTCTTAATGTTGTCTTGTGTAGGTGCTGTACGGATGTTCCGGGGTAGATGATTAATGAAACTCAGTCCAAATTGTCCAGCAGTTAGACAAGTCAATATAAAGTCAATTGATAAATACTCTCGTTCCTAAAAAGCTCAAAGTTCTTAAAAATTGATCAAAATTCAGAGAAGCTTGTGTGAGACCTGGCATCAGCATAAGAGCATCTAGATGGTTTTCACTGTATATTGTTCAAAAGTGAACTTGAAGCCTATGCTCCGTATTCTACTAAGATTGAAAGCTGGGTTTAAGATTGGTCTAAAATAAAGTTTAAACAACAGGAAATTTGATCAGGTTTTCTGTATTGGTATTGTTGCACTATTCTGTTGATGTGATAATCCTATTCAGAATCGCTGTCTGAAAGTAATTTCTGAGGACAACATTTTAGTTCTGATCAACAAGAATAGGTGCCAAGTTATCAGGGTTTTTATGCCTCTGCTACAAAGTAGCCGGAGGCATTATGTTTTCTGGTTGTCCGTCCGTCTGTAAGTCCTGTTCTCGTTGGTTTGTTTGACCCATAGGAGTTCAGAGTTTTCTTATTTTCCAAATTAATCAGTTTTCCTACCTGGAATTGGCAACAATTAATCTTATTTTCCACACCCTCATAATTTTGAAAACACAAAAAGAAATTGTATTAAATGAACCAATGTGATAGAAAATTGCAAAATTTAACTTAATAACTGCCAATTTGTACACAGTTTTGCTGCTGTAGCATTTGCGATCAACACCATATCCGATATTAACTTGTTAAATAAGCAGCATGAATCTTCTGTTTAATAGGTAACCTAGAACATCTATTATCCAGAACACCTCAACATTCCACCAAGAAAGACGTGAAGGCTGACTCTTTGAAGGTGAAACTAGAAAACAACCTTGCCGACATTGCCAGGTAGGTACTGCCGTAGTAGGAGATAGATTTGTCCTTCAAATTTTCTACCAATTCTTTCTCTTCCTGCATTAATAATAAATAATAATGATAATATTAAAAACCGTGCTTATAAAACGCTTTCCTCCGAAGTCTCTAAGCGCTATAACAAACAACATACAATGACAAACAATTGCATATTAAACAAACAAAATTATAAATAAACCTACAAATTACAATACATATGAAATATACATCAATGAGAACAGAGTAAGTTTATCATCAAAAGCAATTTTGAATAAATGTGTCTTAAGACAGTTTTCCTAAAAGGCACACAACAACTTGTACAATGATATGTGCTTTGTAGTTGATTACTACTTTTAGTTTGATAGGCTAGTCACATTGACAGGTTCAATAACAGACCAAAGTAAACTGATCAATTTTACTTTGTCTGGTTCTAAATGCACATTGAATTTCCACAGTAATCCAGGAATGTTATGATTACCCCAAACAACTAAAGTTTTCTGTATTGGTATTGTTGCACTGAATCCAATGACAGGGGTAATAGTATATTTGTAAAGCGCTTAGAGACATTTGTATTAAGCGCTATATACAAATTAAATATTATTATTATTATTCTGTTGATGTGATGAACCTATTCAGAATCGCTGTCTGAAAGTAATTTCTGAGGACAACATTCAGTTCTGATCAACAGAATAGGTGCCAAGTTATCAGGGTTTTTTTTCTTCAAAAATTGGTTTGAAAAGAAAATGTGTAAATCATTGACTAGTACATAAACAATATACATGGGGACACAAAGAAGATTTGTTATACTCCTGCAATTGCCAGACACTTGAATCAACACATGTGCTAGTGTGAGAACGCCTCGCTACATTATTCTCTGATATGAATTTGATTGTAGAATTACATCTTAGCAGTGCAATTGACCACTTTTTATACAGCAGCCCTTCACACTCCATCTATTAGCTGGTGCGAGAACACGCTTGTTCTGAAGGCTTTAGGCTGTACTGTGAATGTAACCTTAGTGCCATGTCGTAGGAATGTGATTGACCACTTCTTATACAGAATACCATGCTGACACTTCACACATGACCCATTAGCTGGTGTGAGAACACTCTTTAGTATGAAGGCATTATGCTGTAGTGTGAATGTAACTGTAGTACTGTATCAAATAATAATATTCAGTTCTTGTATAGCGCAAAATATGTTATGAAATAACATCACTGCGCTTCCAAAGAGCTTTGCAAATTATTACCCTAGCTTTGGCTCCGGCAGCCATTATCAGCGCACAGTGCATTTCAAGGAATAATCCTACCAGGTACCCATTTACCTCACCAGGGTCGAGTGTGGCAAATGTAGATTAATGTCTGGCTAAATGTATTATTATTAAAGGACATTAGTGCCGCCGCGGGACTCGAACCGGGGACCTCGTGATGCACAGTCCGGTGACATATCCACTGGACCATGACACCTCTACAAATCCATCCACTTCTCTCCCATAATACCCATGCAGACCGTTGACATAACACCCTTGGTCTGAGGCATTGTACTGTTGTGTGAACATGACCGATTCCCTTTTGTTCATACAGAATACCTATGCAGACCCTTCACACACGACCAATCAGCCGATGTGAGAACACCCTTGGTCTGAAGGCATTGTACTGTTGTGTGAACATGACCGATTCCCTTTTGTTCATACAGAATACCTATGCAGACCCTTCACACACGACCAATCAGCCGATGTGAGAACACCCTTGGTCTGAAGGCATTGTACTGTTGTGTGAACATGACCGATTCCCTTTTGTTCATACAGAATACCTATGCAGACCCTTCACACAAGACCGATCAGCCGATGTGAGAACACGCTTGGTCTGAAGGCATTATGCTGTAGTGTGAATGTGATGACGTTCATGGAAGCAGCTCTCAATCTAACCAGTGATATTCAACTCTTTGTAGACCAACTACTCCTCATGGAGAGACTACAGGTGAGTCTAGGACCACTTTCACACTATTATTACAGGTGTCATGAAATCCTTGCAAGTTCATGCCAGTAATATTTGGAATCAAGAACCCCTTTCTTACTACTATTACAGGTGTCAAGAAAGAACTGGAAGGTCATTGGGGGGGGGGGGCACTTTCAGAGCCTATTGAAAGAGATCTGAAATATTACAGTTTACCTTTTCAGAATTATTACAATAAAAAGGCATGTATTATGAACATTTTCTAACAAAATACTTGCTGACACTTTTTTAACACGTCTTTTAACAAACCATTCAAAATCGGTAGTACATGGACCGTAAATCATTAAATTGCTGTTTGGTCTACCGGTACATCTAGTTCCTCTGCTACCCAATTGGTCTATTTCTATATGGTCTACACCCAGCCTGTCTACTATCCACATGGTCTAATTATCATTTTGTCTACTGACCATTTCGGCTAATAATCATTTGGTCTAATTTGTATATACCGTAAATAACGTTGTATTAACCGCCCTCGTGTATAAACCGCACCCCTCTTTTTCGCCCTCAAAAAAAAAAAAAAAAATGATTTTTTTTTTTTTTTTTTTTTTTTTTTTTTTTTCTTCTCCCCCTGAAAAAGTGTTGTATCATCACAGATATTTTCAATTCCGTTTGAACGCTAGTTAAAACAGGACGGTTTTTGGTTAAACGGAAATTAATCACTTTTGCCAAAGTTTGATAGTAAGAATAGTGGTCGGGACTGGGCAGGCGCTGGGCCGACCAGCAGGGGGGATCTTCACCCACCATTCCTGGTGAAAAGCACTGCTTTCGTCAGGCACTAATTTCACATGAAAACGTAATGAAAAGTTGTACTTACATTCATATTCCTGTCCTTAATCGTGTTTTATTTGCAAGTGTACATGAATCTTGATTTCAATTTGTCATTAAATGATTATTTTGTCAATATTTGTCCGATGTTGTTGTGTAAAGTTAAGATTCATGGAAGCTGCCATATTGGATTTACAATTCAGGCTCTTTCATAACTGTTGTTATAAACGTTTATTTTTAAGAGGTTAAAAACAAATTTCTTGTAATTTTCCAGAATAAATAAATTACAATACTATAATATATATTTATTTCATTATTGTAAAATTTGGCCAAAATTGTTACACTTATGTATCATGTAACCAACACAAGTACGTACACAAAACTACACACACTCAAAATACGAAATCCATCCATTTCCCACCACCAGACATATATTTAGAATCGACAAACATCCATCTTCACGTAAGTTAAAATCATCAATCAACCAGAAATATTACAATAATAATAGTTCAAAATATTAAATATTGCATATTTGTAAGTTTGTTACAAGTATTTACATACAAAATATCGCTAGAATTTTATTTTTTTCTTCGTCACGTATTTCTTCATCTCACTACATGAATTATCACACGTGGGGCAATGCAAATTGTTTGTCCACCGCACGTATGTAATAACAATCCCAACACAATTATGATCGACTTGGCAGTGACATAGCACAATTCTAGGCCCCAAATTTCATATTTTGCATCATCGGAATTACATGAAAATTTATCAGATTCAAGATTATAGTATAACATTCATATTAGAAATATTTTTGTCTAATGTCAGAACTTCCGATGTATGATTTGAAAAGCGTTAAAAACGAGTGTCATTTTCAGGACGATGCTATCTAACCAAGCCAAGAACTTTAGCCTCAGTGACACAATTTGCAGCATGAATTATGTCTGTAACGTGTATAAACCGCACCCCCGACTTTTGATGTTTACCGGCGGTAAAAAAAGTGCGGTTAATACAACGTTATTTACGGTAGTCTAATCTCCAATTAGTCTACTACCCATTTTGTCAATTGTTTATTTACCAATAAGTCTAATTTCAAGTTTGTGTAATGCCCATTTCGTCTACCATCTATACTAGGTATAAGGTCCAATAATCATTTGAAGATTATTATTCATGATGAAATGATTAATGGACCAAATGGCAATTAACCTTTGAATAATCAAGAGAGAATTGTTACAGAATCTCATCTTTCTTCCTCCCTCTCTCTCTCTCTCTCTCTCTCCCAGAACCTCCCCCGCTCTGCCATCTACCGTGAGCTGCTCCATGCGAGCTTCCTAGGGCTGGTGGAAGACAGTGATCCGACAGAGGAGATTAAATGGGTAGCATTCACTTTCCTCAAGGTAACATTTACACTTTACAACTCACTAAACCGTTATGAATCTCAAATTGGCAACACGATCATTTCTTTGTGATGTAATGGGGGACATCTCTTTCTTCTGTTGTACACCAAAATACGAATTTATATTTTTCTCCCAAGTAACTTTTATTTCAGGGTTTCGAGGAGTATTATGGATATCATATTGCTCTATGTCCTCCATTAAAGAAAAGATTCTGCCTTGCAGGAGAAATATGACATTTAATATGTCACTTTCTGTGTTGGAACGATTGGGAGAGATTTGTGACATCACAACTCTAGATGATTTTGATTACACATGATGGCAGGTCCAACCAGTGTCAAATTATGCTTAGAGATTGCCACCCCTTACCTTGCAATGTTTCACTTCTTGTTATCCCTAGCTCCCTCAGATCATCCAGGGTCCGCAGGAGAGTATGGTCTAAGAATCAAAGTCTGGTGAGGCATTGGTACCATCTAAGATTCAATGTTTTTCTTCTGGATCTTGTTCATACTGAGGGATGTTGTGATGGCATGTAACTCCACTATTAGAATTTTACATAAGTTTAATCTGTATTATTTATCCCCAGCTTCCTCAAATCATCCAGCGACTGCAGCAGAGCATGGCTGACGACTCCCAGTCTTGTGAAGCCTTGGTCGAAGGCCTCCACTACCTTCTACGATTCTACGTTCTCCTGGACCTTCTGGATACCAAGCAACGATGCGATGCCATCAAACAACTCCTTGGACAGCTCGCAGCCTGTGGAGTCCTCAATGAGACGCAAGTCAAAGAGATCACTACCGCAAGGTGAGCTAGCGTTGGTCTTCCTAACCAGTGACCAGGGCCCTGTTTCATTAAACTTGTTATTAATAAGAGATGCTAAATTTCTATGGCAAATTTGCTCTCAGCCAATCAAGTGCCATGATTTCAGTAGCTTGTAACAGTTATTGTAACTCGTTATTGATAACAGGTTTTATGAATCTTCCAATATCCATTATGTTTGGACTGTGGATCACATTGTTCGCGTTTCGAGTCCCACCGCAACACCAATGTACTTTGGCAAGACATTGATCAACATTTGCCACTCTCCACCCAGGTGAAGTTAATGGGTACCCGCTAGGAAGGAATACCTTGATTGCTTTAGCGCCTTATTATGGCGGCTTATCTACATCCGTGGTAATAATATGATACTTTGTGTTAAGCGCAGTAGAGGATATTCATATAGTATCTGGGCTATATATATGTAAATGACCAATTATTATTATTCCTTTTCATTATTTTAACTTCTGCTTGATCTATGTATCTTTTCCCTAGATCCACCACAAGTAAACTCACAAGACCCACTGACACGCAGCAACCCGTCTCCCTTGTAGTCATGGTTACTAGGGCGGAGCCACTCGTCAATTTTATCAAGGTAAAGTGGTCGATAGATTTTTATTAAGGCCCCTGTGGCTGAGAGGGTTGGGGGATCAGGAACTTTAAAGACCCTCTCGGAAGTGAAAAATGAAATAGATGAGTTATATCAATGAAAGCCAGAACTGAAAAGTCTGATAGAAGTTATAGTTTCGAAACCAATAAGTAACGGATTATGATGGGCCTAAATTGAACTCGTCAAATCATCAGAGGAACTCATGAAACCTAAACAAATGTTTAAGAAAATAAGGAATAAGTTGACGCTGCTGTATATTCTCTATAGAAGCCAGAAGAAAACTAATCGTATCTGGGCATGTGTTTGACTTAGGTAGTTTGGGAGGATTGTCGCCATTTACTGTCGAAAATCATATTTGTAGTAGGGTCAATTGCTCACCCAGCGCATTACTAACACTGTCCTAGGTTTGAACCTGGGACCCTAACATTCCAAGGCAACCCATTTATCCACTGAACCACTGTGCATACTCGAACATGGCATCGTTCAAAAATCTGTGATGCCTATGTTCTGCATCTAGTTCTTGCAACTTTCCTTCCGCATCCTAACAATCAATATTGATTTGTATTTCTCTTAGGCCGATGTTAAGAATCAAGATGACATGTTGGTTTTACTGGGTCATATGAAGGCAGGAAAGAGCTTTGATTACATGGTAGCAGCTGCTGCAGCCAGAAGTAAACTTCCAAAGTTCTCAGCGAAACTCATCAAGTAAGAAACATATTCTGTATTGTTCATTGCTTTGAAATCCGTTTGCTACAACAATATATAATCTTATTTCACACAAAAATTACCATGATGTGCGAGTGTAGCAATGTTGATTTCATTAAATACATGTACGTATAGGGAGTGAATAAACATAATTATTACCGTTTTCTCATGACAATTTTATTTGAATTATGGCGTGTGAATTCTGCATTGGTAAAGAGTAATCACAGACTTTGTTTGAAGCAGTGTCCCTGACTGATGATGTACGTTTTACCGAAGAAAATTAGATTTAATCATTCATTCAATAAATAACAAAGTTCTTAATTTGTTGGGTAAATAATCAGAAGCAGATTTAACGTTGTTAACTGATATCTTGGAATCAACCAGAAAGCCATGCAATGTGAGACTTCCCGGCAGTAACTTTTTACAGAATACTATGACAAGTGTTGGATTTTTGTATCCATTACCTTAGAATCAACAAGATAGCGAAGCAGTCGAGTGCAGAGAATGCTAAGGCATCTCAAGTCAGATCTTTTCCAATCCATGTTTAATAATAAGATAAATAAGCAGTAGCGGAATAAACAATGATAATGGTAATATGTTGTTGACTAAATTAAGTCTCTTAGAAGCAACCAGAAAACCATGAAATTAGAGACTTCCCGCCAAGTACTTTCTACTCCTTATGTATTACCTCAGAATCAACGAGATAGCGAAGCAGTCGAGTGCAGAGAATGCTAAGGCATCCCAAGTCAGAGCCGTCATCTTTGATCTCACATTCCTCATGCTGTGTCGCATTGCTCAGCTCTACGGGACCGAGGTGAGTCTTTATTAACCCATCGACCAATGAATTCTCTCTTTCCCATAGGCTTTATACAGGGTCCATGCGGTTCCAGTTGGCAATGGGTTAACCCATGGAATGTACGAGTGAGAACAGGGTTCATCTTAGATTAAAGATGTTCATGCATGGGTATGTAGTCGTTCGTGAAGTAGGCAACTTGGCGATCACTACATAACACTGAGCCAACGGGTATTACGCTCCTGTGCGTATGTCCTTGTGCTGCGCCCTCTATATACCCACGCTTGAGCAACTTTAAGCGTAAGGCGACGCGAGAATTCAGCATTTAATGGGTCAAAAATAGTTTGAATAGTACTGCTGTTTACATTGGTCAGCTGTCATATGAGGATATCATTTCACTGTAGGTATCTATAATTTTGCCAGTTTTCAGTTTGCATAATTTCAGGCCCTGTTGCATTACTGTTTCAGGATTCAATATTGTGTAAAATGGGCCAGAGTCCAAGATTATTTATTTAGACTATCGACTGGTATCCTTAAATTCACTAATCTAATCACTGGTAAACTTTACAACTGTGATACAAATTCACGATAAAGGTTTATTTCCCTGTAACTGCACATTGAATACATAGGAATAATAATTCAGACATATGATATCAATTGTAATGTAAGGAGAATCAGTATGTGAGGCCTCTGTCGATATGATGATCTGTTTGGCTATTAAATCTGAAAGCAATTTATGAGTACAAACTTATGCTCTGATCAACAGCGTTTCCTAATCGGGTACCTTACTACTTCACCTGGGTGAAGGGAGGCACTTACAGAAAAAATACCTTGTTTGTTTGAACTGCTCCCTCGTGATTAAAGGGATAGTCCACCCCAGGATTTTCTTTAGCTGACGATATAGACCTAATAATACCATGAAGAATGATACAAGTCTCATTAAAATCCATGATCACATAACGAAGATATATCGACTTTTTTATCGAAAATCAGCCGCCCCCCAAATGCAATAGCGTTACATGAGCATGGGTATGTTGCGAGCTGCCATAAGAAGGCAGCTCGCAACATACGTCACAATTTCGATACTATCGGTTATTTTTTGGCGATCGTTTCATGCCCATGTAACGCTATTGCATTTGGGGGGCGGCTGATTTTCGAAAAAAAAGTCGATATATCTTCGTTATGTGATCATGGATTTTAATGAGACTTGTATCATTCTTCATGGTATTATTAGGTCTATATCGTCAGCTAAAGAAAATCCTGGGGTGGACTTTCCCTTTAAAATAGAGAGGAGAACCATTGTTTCACATAGCTCCTATGGAAAGCTCATTGTCTGCAAGTAGATGATCACTTTTCTACATACATTTAAAAGAAAGCTCTAATTATACCTGTTTTCTTCTTATCAATAGATCGTTATTTTATCAGTTGTTTTTAATATAATTTTCCAATTCAATACCCCAACACCTTTATTTAACCTCATTTTTTCTCTCCGCCGAGATGTTGATGTTATGACTTAAAAATTCTTGGGACGACCAACCTGTCAAGCCTCAATAGGCTTTTAATGATGGCCCTTTTATTCTTCTTTTTTTGTATGAATTGTTATTTTATATGAATGCAAAGAGTTATCTAATACCTTAGACTGAACATTTTAGACAACACCAAATGGCCAGTGCAGTACTAATTTTGTTGATTGGTGAGATATTAATGCTATAAGATGCCGTTATCTCAAGATTCTTATGAAGTGCAAGCTGCAGTCAATTTGAGTATTCTTACGCTTGTCAACATTTCAAACAAGTTAAATTAAGATTGTTTTAATAGCCTTTAGGGGATTAATATTCACTATTCAAATTCTGTTAAAGCCTATCTGCACTAGTTTGGCCAGGAGGGATTAGACCTCCCCTCAAGGTCACTGACATGTTTATCTCATCAAATCAGCTCTCAACTAACATAAGAAAAAGAGGATCATGGGGGACCAACAGGCACCGATTAGGATTAGACCATGATGATATTTATACAAAGCCTTACTGTCGCATTGGACAAGGAATTGACCTAATATCTTCAATAATTTCCTCTCTGTGGCATCGTTTCAGATGGTTGTCTCGAGTAGCGGTGATTCTTTCTTTGAGACGTGGGTCCATCATTGTATGCCTGATGATACCGGTACCAAACCATTGAGTGGGATGACTGCTGCTGATCCGAATAAGATTGATATGCTACTCAACCAGTATCATACCGGTATGGAGTTCAAAACAACGTAAGTAACACTTTAAAGGCATCATTTAAAAATATTACACCTGAAATGCATGGTCCTATGTGTTATCAATGTCTGTGATATGATGTAATATTGAAGCCCTAAAAGAAATTGCGCTTCAAAATTATCATGAAGTATCTCAAAAAAGTAAAAACCTTTGAGTGACCCGTTTTACCATACTTATTTTCCCCAATAGACTGTAGTGTTAAAAAAACTGTTAGGAAAAAAAAAAAAAAAAAAAGATTTTTAATCATAAATATCTTGATAATCAGACAGGCGATCGGCTTGTAAAAGTCATGGGTTTTCTGACTGACCTAAATGTTTATAATTATGATTGCAGCATGAGCTAAATCCAGGATTTTGTTTCAGAATCTGAGGCAATGTGACTGAGTCACTTACAGATTGTTTTTAGTGTTAAAGGAACCTCTTGTCTGTATTCAGACAGTATTATAATGAATATGTCTGAAAGATCAATAGTTCAATAAAGGATTACCACGCCTTCAAGTTTAGCAATCCTTCTTCATGATTACTTTGTACAAGTATTACAATGCAATTTTACAGTGATGATGTATTAATTGTATAATTTATTTATTATCATGATTATGTAGTTATAGTTTGTAACTTTGGAAACAGACCATGAAGAGAAATAGAATAAATCATAGGAAATTCAAAATGCTTCTCAAACACTAGTAAGGTTTTCAAAACAGCGGAAGTGACAATTTTAGATGTTATCAAGTTCATCAGGATGTTTTAAATACTAAGAATTAGAATTAGTTTTGTGACACATCCAAGATGTCTTCATATCTGAGACAGTTTATTTTATATCTGTGGTTCAGATAATTTTTTCAAACCACTGCAGATCTCGACTTGCCCTTTATGTAAATAGTCTATGAGATGCTAATCTTAGGACAATTTCTGTTGGTATGATGATCCTATTCAGAATCGCTGTCTGAAAGCAATTTCTGAGGACAAACCTGTAGTTCTGATCAACAGACTTTATCCAGTATGTCTAAACAAAATGAATTAAGGCAAATGAATATTAGTTCTTAATTCCTCAGTGCCAAACTTGCTATTAAAAATGGGAAGATTTTTACAGGAGGCTACCTCAGATATATATCTTAAAGGGAGTGTAGCATGTCGAGACTACATGTCTTTCCCTTGGCCTGACTCTGGGCCAATCAGGTATGATACGTCTACGAACGACGCGACCGCAGTATTCACATGCGTGCAACATACGTGAAACCGAAGAGTGAGAAGAACTGCGGTCTGTTTCTCGAACGCTAGCACGCGCTGACCGTTAATTAAGTCCATCCGTTTGTGTGCAGTTGTCCAAAAGACGTCGTAGATTGCGTTAAAAGTATTTGCCATGCTACACCCCCTTTAACATATTCAACACATGTCTCTTGGGTAAGAAAGTGAATAATTTGTACTGCTTTCTCTCTCTGCAGTCAAGTACGTTGGAGTGAGGTATGTTTGGCCATCCCATACGCTATTCAACATCTCTTACATGCTTGGGAGTATGGGGCAGTCAGTGAAGAACATGTCTCGGTGAGTATTCTAATTCTCTTTTATTTACCAGCATTCCTTTAGGTGGCATATTCTGTAAATTTTAGATTTTTAGAGTAGATCATGTTTTTGTCTTGCCTCTTATTTGAACAATGTTGGAAGACACATTCAAATTTGATCCCATTTTTATCCAGCATATCATTACAACTACCAATAGTAAAGTGTACTTTACATAGGCATGATTATACACATGTGCATACATGGTGATCACTAGAGATTTGTTGTGGTTGGAAGAATAAAACCTTTTGATTTTCATCTTTTTAATATTGCAAAAAGCCTCTTGATCCCGATGTTTCAAACAAGTTATTTATAGTTTTGATGGCACTATGCATTTTAACATAATAGCAGTGTAGGGATGTTTCTTTGTCTACCTGAGGAACTGTATATTTTGTCCTCTTTCTTTGTCCGTCATGTTCATAGTGTGGGCTTCCAAGTAGTTTCAAGGGGCTTCAACTTGAATGAATGCCATGGGAGCATTTTCAATTCATTTGTCTTGTGTTTTAACAGCGTTTTGTTTCAATCATTTTTTGCCTTTACATTCTGTTTGACATATTGTTATACACCTGTGATTACCACTTTGTGAAAATATTTGAAAATCGTTGTCAATTCAAGCACAAAAGAGACAGTTCATAAACCTACTTCTCTCTTCATCACTTTTCACAGAAACTGGTAGATAAATTTCAGTGTTTTTGTTTTTGTATTCTGGTAGACATATTGTAATACACCTGCATACCTGCCAACCCTTTTTTTCCATGTTTTTCTGGATTTCTATGTTTTTCTTCCCTATTTTATCCAGATTTTTCCCAATTTCCCTCTTATTTTTTCTATTCTTCCCTATTTTGCCCTATTTTTCCCCCAATTTTCTTACTGTAAAGGGGGGAATGTGGTTAGATGCCATTTTTCCCCGCGAATCCTCTTTTTTTTTTGTTACTCAAGGGGGGCGTGGTTGAGGGGAAAACAAAAAACCTATTTTTTTTTAGTGCTCACTTTCACCCCTGGTTTTATCAGGTGCCGCGATTTAAGAGTTCACGTATTGTGTGCGTTGAATGGCTACATGATCGAACAGCGAATTTGTATTCGCTTTTTGCTACAGATTTACTGCGTATTGCAGTTACACTGCCGCTGCAAGTGAGATTTCTTATTTTCGATGCTAAAAATTCCTACGGTAATTCTCATTTTCAAATGTTGGCAGGTATGCACCTGTGGTGACCATTTTGTATTATTTGAAAATCATTGTCAATTTCACAGAAACTGGTGGATAATTTGAAGGGGCGTGTTTGCTGTCTGCCAATCTGCTGCGTGGCGTGGCTGTGCAGTCACATGACCTCCCTGTCGTCCACTGAGCGCAGCAAGGCTCACAGGCTGCTGCAGATGATGATGACATCGGTAGCGAACAGCGCCACCTCCCTGCAGATGTACGACAGTGAGAGGTACATAGGATATTGATTCCCTGTGATTGTGATGCAATGTAGGTTATAAGGAAACCTGTGCATGGAGACTCCGGGGTCACTGTATGTCCCATTGCTGATGTCCATGGGAGTGTTTCACAAAGACTAAGATCGACTTTAAGTTGAACTTAACTATGGCAGGCCGTTCATGCCACTGGTTGCTCTCACCATTAGTCTCTCTATTGTGATCTTTAGACATCAGAAAATGTAAATTCTGTAGATTTGTGACCACGATTGGTACGTCTCTTGAGAAACCAATGCCAGTAAATAATGAGAGAATATAGTATCATGAAGGGCCTGCCATAGTTAAGTCCAACTTAAAGTCTATCTTTGTCTTTGTGAAACTCTCCCCTGGAGTGCCCAAACTGCAAATATTTTGCGCATTATTCCAAAACCCCGTTTATAACTTCATACAGAAGGCAAATGGGAGCTTTATAAGACAACTTGGCACTTAAGGTAGCATGGGAGATAAAGCAAAAACATGACAGGATATGCAAGTATTTTTCTTCTTTTAATGTTCATCTTTGGAATTTCTTTTAATGTTAACACACCAGATAACCCTATTCTCACTGGAGGCAGGGGCTATTCTGACCCCCAATCTTAAGACAATTTCTGTTGAAATGATGATCCTATTCAGAATCGCTGTCTGAAAGCAATTTCTGAGGACAAACCAATAGTTCTGATCAACAGACTTCATCCAGTATTTCTAAACAATATGATTTTATTAGGCAAATGAATGGCCTGATTACTATTACCCAACACAGACTGAGCTACTATAGAAAGACATTGTTGAATATATTGCTATGTGCATTTACCCCTACTTTCCTTTTAAAAAGGTACTGTTCATATGCGTGTGAACACCCATGCAAAATGTCAAGTTGATTGGACCTCTATGGCCAAGATATTGGGGGGGGGGGTTCAATTGACCCCCTTTCCAGTCAAAATTTGCTCTCAGAAAGCCCAATCGGAGTAGGGTTTACCCTCTTTATAGCCTAATTACAAATTCTAATTGAGGAGCTGTAGCATCACACCATAGGCTGCCCACTCTAAATAAATAAGTATTTTTTGTAAGAAAAAATTAAATTTCAAGGATTAGAGCATTAATGATATGATCCATATTTTGCGTGTAAGATTGGAAACTGATTTTGGGTTAAACATTTAATCTGAATGCAGTATGTCATCAGGGATCTTGAAGTCAAAAGCTAATTTCAGTTTGTAGTTTATCATTTAAAGAGTTCAGTTCAATAATTTTGAATTAGAGGTGTCGTGGTCGAGTGGATATGTCACCGGACTGTCGATCACAAGGTGTAAGGTAATAATCGGAGGGCAAGGAGTGTCAAGTCTGACAGACATGAGCGCTATACAAGAACCCACTATTATTATTATTATTATACCTTGATCTTTTTTTCTCTAGGAATAGCCTCATGACAACGATTGTGAAGAAGATGTCGACTTCTGTGCTAGGCAGTGACTCCAAGATCCACAGGGAACCTGCCTCCGTTGTTGCCCCTGGCCCCACCCTTCCCCCTGAGCCGAACACGGCGTCTCTCGAGACCCTCACAGGTACCTTCAGGGCCATCGTCCAGAGGGGCGTGGTCGACAAGAAGAGCTTGACCACCATGGATGCTCTGCTGACCAGTGGGGGCGCTCTCTGGTTCTGTCGGAGCATCGTCTTGGAGCTGACCTCTCTTCATAGGAAGGATGACCTTACAACCGCAGGTAATGTTTTTTTTATTGAATGACAGCAACAATGTTGATGAGATGCTTTGACCGTTTCATTGGCTTATTTCTGTAGATACTTTACTTGTACATGTTTGAAAATGCCCTTATCTTTGTAATATCTTACATAATTTGTAGAACAGTAAGAAAAATGCATATGTAGAAGTGAAGGTTTGTGTAATATACAGTTGTGTATCGAGAGGTAAAGGAACCAAATAGGTGTATCTTGACATGATCAAAGGTTTTTGAATGTCCTTAAAAGTAAAGTTGACTACCGTTATTGGAATTTCATTTTGATATCAAGTGTCCAGAAGCATTCATGAATGGGTGATTGTATAGGAAGAAATAAAAATCATTGCCAAAAGATATTTCAAATCCTTTGAATTCAAACTAGATACCAGTATGCATCATCGTAGGAAAGCTAAGTGATTACTGTATTTTGGTTGTTGTTGACATGATGATTTTAAGTTTTTCAGAATCGCTGTCTGAGGATTTTTCTCTGCTGATAACTGACTGATCCTGATCAACACAAACCTCATATAATCTTATTTTCATTCCTCTTTATCAAGTGTCAAGCAGCTTCGTGAATGGGTGATTGTATAGGAAGAAATGATTATGCATCATATAAGGTTTTGGAATAATCAAAATTACATATGGATAAAGAAATTTGTTCAAAGTTTTATCTAGTCGTGTTTGAAATGTGAGAGCACTTATCATTGCCTTTCATGTGACGCTGCTATTCTTTCACATGAGATTCAGCAGGATGACAAATCCCACAAATTATTTTTCATTTGTACCCGAACTCAACTCTTTTAATTTGGTAAATCAATGTGTATTGTTTCTTTACTTTCTGTTGCAAACAGTTGAGATTGCTGTGGCCCTCTTCCAAGTGGACATTGAACAGATGACCCTGACCCTTCTACGACGGGTCATTCCACGTCTCCTGGCTGACCTGTCAAACATCGACCGCTTGTCCAACCCCCGTGGCAAGGCTCTGGCCAAGCTGGTGGTCTGGTGTATAGCTGCAACCCTGACCAGTCAAAACAGCTTCAGAGGTAAGACCAATCTGGTTGTTCAGAGACCACTTAAGAATAAAACAAAACAAATTCGCCACTGCAGAGTTAAATGAAAAAAGTTTATCTGTTTCTTTGTCTCTGTCTGCCTTTCTGTTTTACTCCCTGCTTTTCTCTCTCACTTTTATCTTGCTCTTCCTTGTCTCCCCCCACCCCCCTCTCTCTCTCCCCCTCTTGTTGTCTCTTTCACTCCTTTCCCTATCCAATGTTATTTGTGTTTTATTCTCTCTCCTTTTCTCTGTCTCTATTTTATCTTTCTCTTCCTTGCCTCCCCCAACCCCTCTCTCTTTAGCGTTGTGGCGTTGTGGCCTGCGCCTGTAATCCAGCCAACAATGGAAGTTACAAACTGATTCAGCCGAGGACGCAGGTTCAAAAATGAGTCACGCTTTCGGATGGTGACGTTAAAAGTCGGTCCTCAGACATAATAATCAGATCTGATTGATAAAAGTAAAAAAACCCAAGTACACAAACATACACTCTCTCTCTCGGCTTGCAGACTTTTTCACCCCTTTCTCTATCTCGTGTTCAAGGTTCTAACCCTGCGTTTTCTTTCATTTTTTCACTCCTGAACCACCCAGATTCCAAGTCCAAGGAAAGTCCGTCCGGAATCGTGAGAGGACGCAAGAGAGGAAGAGGAGACACCGAAAGAGAGGTAACCTTTCTAATTCTATTTCAATTAAAATTTATTACTCCATTCTGATATTGCCTTTCCTACAAAAAATGTATGAGAGATGATAATAAAGATGTTCATGCGTGGGTATATAGTCGTTAGTGAAGTAGGCAACTTGGTGATCACTACATAACACTGAGCCAATGGGTATTATGCTCCCGTCCGTACGTCTGTGTGCTGCCCTCTATATACCCACGCTTGAGCAACTTTAACCATGAAGTTGGTAAAAGATTAATTTTTAGGAAAAACATTGCCAAAAGGTATTTCAGATCCTTTGAATTCAAACTTGATACCAGTATGCATCATCGTAGGAAAGCTAAGTGATTACTGTATTTTGGTTGTTGTTGACATGATGATCTAGTTTTTCAGAATCGCTGTCTGAGGATTTTTCTCTGCTGATAACTGACTGATCCTGATCAACACAATCCTCATGTATCCCCTTTTTTATCACATAGCGTAATGAAAGAATGATATTTTCATTATTTGAATTAAAAAACGATGCTCTTTTGTGATTGATGACATAGAGTAATATGATTCAAAATTTGATATAACGTTTTTTGTCAGAATATAATTTATTTGTTTCCATTATTTATTATTGCTTTATTTTTCCTTCATGTCATTCATTGTGTTATTATCCATTCTCTCTCAAACTCCGTCTCTTGCTCTATTTCTCTATATCTTTCTCATACTCCCCATCTCTCTATCTCTCTCTCTCTTTCTCTCTCTCTTTCTCTCCCTCTTTCTCTCCCTCTCTTCCTCTCTATAAATTTTGTTCCCTCTTGCTCTATCTCTCTATTTCTCTTTCTTGTGCTCTCTTTCTTGTGCTCTCTATCTCTCTCTCTCTCTGGTTCTTTCTCTCCTGTTCTTCCTCTCTATATTTTGTTTTGTCTTGCTCTATCTCACTATATTTCTTCTTCGTGCTCTCCTCTCTCTCTCTCTCTCTTTCTTACTCTCTTTCTCATTCTCTTTCTCACTCTCTATCTTTCTCTCTCTCCCGTTCTTCATCTCTCCTTATCTCCCTCTTCTAGGAGGCCATAAGTCTGAGAGAAGAGAGCCGTCCCTCTAAGCTGAGGAAGCTGCTCAGTACTGCAGAAGAGGAAGGGGCCACCACTCCCCTACCAGGTAAGGAAATCAACCTCACAATAAGCATCTCGGTTACAACAAATAAATATTACATCACTACCAATTTTTCTAGATAATGTTGGTTGGTTTGTTTGTTTGTTTTACCTGACTGCTAAGAAAGCATGTGTGTGCTTTTAAGTAAGCAACCATGTGACCAATGGCTTTAAGTCCTCTCCGAGGGACTTGGTAATGAGGATTATTGGTTTTGAATCCTGGATCTCCTGGTTACAAGACCACTGCTCTACCACTGAGCTATCACTACGCCTCTATAAATGATAATCTAGGGACATGCTTGACATACATTTTGTAGCAATGGTTATATTACCGGAAGATATTGTGATATGATATTGTAAAGTTCACCTTAAACCATGACTCAGTGGAAGAACAGTGGTCTTGTAGCCGAGAGGTTCTTGGTTCAAAACCAAGTCATTGCGCTAGTGCCCTTTGGTAAGGCATTAATCCTCATTACCAAGTCCCTCAGAGAGGACTGTAAGCTGTCCGTCCCCTGGTTGCTTATCTACAAGCATACACATGTTCTCTTAGCAGTCAAGTTAAACAGTGATTAAAGAGAAGGTTGAGTTCTGGGAAGAGGTGAAAAATAATTTGTGAGCATTACTCATTCTTATTATGCAAGTGTGGAAGAACATCAGTTAAGACATGTTCCCTGAAAAGCATGGCTCTTCAAATGCCTTCATATTCTAAATATGCATGTAACATCGTAAAAATCGGGGGGCCGGCTTTTTACGCCACGTGTTCGTGTAGTCCCATATACATCTTTTTGTGCAAGTGTTTGTAACTTTACCAAGACTTGGCCAAATTTCTTATCATTTTGATGATTCCAGAACCTTGTAGTACACACAAATTCTTATATGCTAGTTGATCAACCTTTTCTGATCGGTTCCACACCGTTTCTTTCACAATGCAATCGCATGACCAGAACTCAACTTCATCTTTAACCATCAAAAGAAAGTGCTGAATTTACATAGCATCTGTATCATCGGGAGACATGCATGTAGGGAAGTAGTTTATCTGTATTTCTTTCAATTCAGCTATGTGACTGACAGAGGAATGAACAGTTATTTATCCATTATAGTGTATAGAAGAGATTGTTCTTACACCGTGATATCTTTTGCGTGTCTATCCTATATATATATCCTTTGTGAAACATGTAAAGAACCATCTAATCATCTGAGGCATAAAATCCAAACTTGATGCCGGTATGCATCGTCATAGAGAGGCTATTCAACTAATATGTTTGTTGTTGACATGATGATCTAGTTTTTCAGAATCGCTGGTCAGAGGATTTTTCTCTGCTGATAACTGACTGATCCTGATCAACACAAACCTCATGAAATCTTATTTTCATTCCCCTTTTATGTCACATCATGTAATGAATAAATGATATTTTCATTATTTAAATTTAAAAGAAATACTCATTCCTACATACTGGTAGTTAAGAAAAAATGTGAGTTCTGGTTAAGGAAAAAATTATGTAAGTTTTCTCATTCTTTTTATGTTAATTGGAAGATTATCAGAATAGAGATACCTGCTGAAAAGAATTGCTCTCTCCAATGTTCTCATATTTAAAATATGGCGAGAAATATCTGAAAAGTTGTGACCAAAGTCTCAGGCTGCATGTGTTTGTCGGTCCTTATACCCATCTATGCGTACAGTGCTTGTGATTTCTAGCAGATGATTTAATTTCTTGTCATTGTTTGTATTATTCCAAAACATGAAAGTATTCACTAATATGTGAGACATTATCAACCTTTCCCAAGGGCTTTTCACAGATTCTTTCACAATGTAATCACATGACCAGGGCCCTGTTTCATAAAACTTCTATTAAATTAAATTTCTATCACAAATTTGCTCTCGACCAATCAAATGCCCCGATTTCAGTAGCTTGTAACAGTTATTGCAACTTGTTATTGATAGCAAGTTTTATGAAGCAAGGCCCAGAACCAAACTCTATCTTTAACTATTCATACCGTTTGTAGGTGCTAGTTCTTGAATAGCATTAACGCTGCGAGTTATGAACGTTACCTTTAAAGAGAAGATTGAGTTCTGGTGAGAGGTGAAAAATAATTATGTGAAAGTTTTCATTGTTATTATGCAAGTGTGGAAAATCAGACAATAAATGTTCCCTGAAAAGCATGGCTCCTTAAATGCCTTCATATTCTAAATATGACATGTAACAGCTTAAAAATGTGGGCAGCAGTGGGCCTCATTTTTACGCCACATGTATGTGTAGTCCCATATACATCTTTCTGTGTACAGTGCATGTTACTCTTACCAAGACTGGGCCAAATTTCTTATCACTTTGATGATTCCAGAACCTTGCAGTACACACCAATACTTATATGCTACATGATCAACTTTTTCTGATTGATTTGACACTGTTTCTTTCACAATGCAATCGCATGACCAAAACTCAACTTTATCTTTAAATCCAACATGGAGATTGATTTTATTTTTGTTTCATTCCTTCTTTGATAAGCTGGTAGTGTGAATGTGAGTACAGCAAACAGCAGCTTCCTGGTGATGCAGGCACAGCAACAGTATGTAGAACCACTTCATGTTGCTCTCGGTAAGTACAACATTGGAGTTTGGCAGAAGTTGAGGATGGAGGTGGTCATGATGATGATGATGATGGTGATATTGATGATAATGGAGGTCATAATGGTGATATTGATGATAGTGATATTGGTGGTGATGATGATGATGAGGATGATGATGATGATGATTATAATTATGGATATGAGTGATCCAGGCAGTGATAGTGATATTGATGATGGTGATGATGGTGGTGATGATGATGATGGTGGTGGTGGTGATGATGATGATGATGGTGGTGGTGGTGATGATGACGATGATGGTGGTGGTGGTGATGGTGATGGTGATGATGGTGATGGTGATGATGGTAATGGTGGTGGTGGTGGTGATATTGATGCTGATGATGGTGATGATGATGATAGCGAAGGTCATAATGGTGATATTGATGATAGTGATATTGGTGATGAGGATGATAATGGTTATGATGATAGTAGTTATAATGTTGATGATGATGGTGATAATGATGATAATGGAGGTCATAATGGTGATATTGATGATAGTGATATTGGTGGTGATGATGATGATGATGGTGATGGTGATATTGATGATGATGATATTGATGATGATGGTGATATTGATGATGACGAAGATGATGATGGTGATATTGATGATAATTATGGTGTTGAAAATTATTATGATGACACTATAGCTACGTGCAGTTACGAATAAGTGCATTTTGCCATGACCAATTACACGTATAGTCGTATACCCTCTTTCTTTTCTCTCATCTTAGTCTCTGCATTCAGACTCTTTGCATCCATCTTAGCATCGGGCATCATCAACCCAAGAACAGAGTTCATTCTGTCCTTTGTTCAGGAAGTTCTCTACTGTGGGGAAACCATCAGCACCAATGTCCTCCAATTCATGCCTGTTACAATGGTAAGATAAGAGTTCTCCGACTTATGCCCTGGGCCCCGTCTTATAAAGAGTTACGATTGATCCAAATCAATTTTAAGTCCTCCAATCAATCGCAAGTTTGCAGTCTCCTATCTCTTATGTACATATTTGCGATTGATATCAACTCTTTTTAAAAAATGTATACATGGCCACCATGGACTTTTCCTTTGTTCTCCTATTTCATTTGAAGCTATTGTATTAACTGAACATTCTTTGTATGTATATATACTTGTATGTTTATTTGCATTTGCTGTGTTTTTTATGAAATTGAAATGAATAAACGAACTTGAACTTGAACTTTGTAAGACGGGGCCCTGGGCTTTATTTTTTCAAAGATATAGGGTTAGGGTTCTGGCTCAATTAGCTTCTTCCTTTAATAGGTGAAACTATTGACTCCAATGTCCTTCAATTTATGCATGTCACCATAGTAAGATAATGGTGATCAAATATACCTGCTGTGTGAAGCCAGAAAGGGTATTAACTCGGCGTAAAATGATATTAGTGGATAGTTCCTCCTGGCTCCAAATATATGATATCCTCATGAGTTATGGGGCCCATACGTCCCGGGTGCCTGTTAAGTTTGGAGACAGGGGTTTAGGGTTGTGGTAAGGTATAGTGGTTGGTTCAGAGTTGAGGTTAGGAATTTGGTTATTGTAGGAAATGGGCTGTGGAACATTTGTCAGTGGAGCAGTTTTAGAACCCAAACAAAATTTTCCTCTTTTTTTTTTTTTATAGAATACCCTATCCGTTGAAAATACAACTCTTTATCAATGAAAAGCTGAATGGATGTAGAATACAAATATAAAGGAATAAAAATGTTTTCCCTTTTAGTATTGCACAAAAGCATATTATAACTTAATATCTGCACCCCGCCAAATTACGGGTCAACAGGGGTCAATTCCTTTGCCACCAAGTTGCAAACTTGTACCACAACTGTGATACCATGAGACAAGCGTTGATAATGGATCGTTTTGTCACTGTTTATCTTGTCAAAAAACAATGCCATAAGGTATTTCAAATCCTTTGAATTGAAACTAGATACCAGTATGCATCATTGAAGGAAAGCTAAGTGATTACTGTATTTTGGTTAATGTTGACATGATGATTTTAGTTTCTCAGAATCGCTGGTCAGAGGATTTTTCTCTGCTGATAACTGACTGATCCTGATCAACACACACCTCATTTAATCTTATTTTCATTCCTCTTTTTGTCACATGGATAATGAGGAAGGGCAAGAAACCTTTATCTCAACAAGTTAACTATTTCAACTTAAATGCGCTTCTTCTTTCCATTTTATGATCCAGGCCACGCACCTTCTCAATACACTCTCTGGCGTCTTCATGCAGGACTTGGCCTTAGCCATAGGACAGCTCGAGGGACCAACACCAAGGAGGATGGCTGCTAAAGCTCTGTGCCAAACAAGGAGATAATAGAGAATCCAGAGACTTTGACCCCTGACCCTTGCTATAGGCAGGCCCGTCAGTAGTGACAATGCCCAACACCATTCTCAACTCTCAAATTGTAGAACATGGTAGATGACAAACATTTTGGAGGGAATGAAACTGAGCAAGGACCAGAATTGTTTGAGGACATATAATGAGGAGATTGCTTTGTGATATACAGTCAAACCTATCTATAGCGACCGTCCAAGGGAAACACAGAAGTGGTCTTTGTAGACAAGTGGTCTTTTTAGACAGGTTTGACTGTACATTTATGATATGAATCAACTTGCCAGGCTGTGATTACAAGACAGAAGATGAGCTTCACATCTGATTGTTGATGGAAGTTGTGCCAGCTTACTGACAAACTTTTCTTATTTTTGCATGAACTGCTTGGATTCTTAGAAGCATCATGATGTAATTCTATTAGCTTAAAGACCCTTTCGTAAGTGAAAAATGAAATCGATAAATTATATATCAACTGAAAGCTTGTAAGCCATAGATTACAATAATATCACTTATGTGCTATTTTAGTGTCTGTCAGAGGAGTAACGACTCTCTGAAAACTGAAAATATTTTTTTGAATTCCTTTATATTTGTAATTCTATGTTCATTCAGCTTTCCATTGATATAAATTTGTATTTTCATCGGATGGGGTCTTTTAGGGCAGTGTCCACGCAAGTGAAGATCGATAGAAATGTACAGAGAGTCAGTGCAAAAATGGTTTGTTTTGTGGTCCATTCGACGGAACCTTCTTTCCTTTGTGGAATATGATGAAGTGTTCACTGAAGAGTTGTATTGAATAGGAAATGCGAGTGAGATTGGTTGAAGAGGAGAGGCAGACTAGGATAGTATTAGGTATGTAGAGCAGTCTTCAAAATCATGGCTTGCATAGTGCATGTGTATGTTATAGGATGCGTTAGAGAAAATGGTGTCAGACTTAATTGGACGTTATGTTAAAACTTGTGTTAGCTCTAAGCAAATACATTATTTAAATCAATCTTGTTCCACTCTTTCTCCTGCTGGGCTCCCATTGATTGTTATTCATAATTTTTTGTATGGGGGGGGGGATTTAATTGGGTACATAAAGGCTTATTAGCAAAGTTACCTCTTGACATCAAGAGTAAATGGACAAAAAAAAAAGAAGCAAATTTTAACAATTTGCCGACAAGATTCCATTGACAACATACTGTCTGGATTGATATAGCAGAACTTTTCAAGCATTTAATGGAGATGGGAACACCGAAAATAATTTTGTCTCAATAGTTTGATTTTATTATACAGTGAAACCTGTTTATAAAGATCGCCCAAGGGAAACGTAAAAAGTGGTTGATATGTTCAGGTTCCTATGGAGCAGGTTTGAATAAGAAACCATATTCAAGGGAAATAACGAACGTCTCTGTAGACAGGTGGTCTTTCCACACAGGTGGTCACTAAAGCAGGTTTGATTGTACATGTATATCTCTGGCCATTTCAACTTTGTTTTATAAATCACAGAATTTCTCAATACAAGCTAGCAGCATCTATGATTGTTTTTTATATGACCAAGGAGAATGCTAGACCTTACCTGGATTAAAGACATCTCCAATAAATGTCACAAAGTTTTTGTAGCCAAGAGTTATACAAGAGGCTACATGGAGGATGATAACCTCTCAACTGTTTGACAGAAATACATGTATAGGGTGCACTTTAATATTCTATTTATTCCAAACCTTACACACCTAGGGGGTGTTTCACAAAGTTGAACTTATCTCGAAGTTGGACTTAACAATTATGGAAAGCTGTTAGCATCTATGAAAATATTTTGTAAAAGTAATTTTAAAATGCATAAAATGTTGATTCAAATCATTCATATTTCTATTATCGAGGAGATATATCATGTTCTTGATGTAGAATTTATTAAAATTCTAAAAGACTTTAAATTTTGCTTTTGACTATATTTTATTTTAAGGCTACAAACGGCTCTCCATAATTTTTAAGTCCAGCTTAGAGTTAAGTTCGACTTAGGATCTTTGTGAAACACCCACCTGGAGTTCTCTTTATAGCTGAATAACCTTTTGTTAGATGCATCTGTAAACAAGCATGTCTATCTGCATTGCCAGTCCATCATTTTTATTTTATATGTTGATCATGTATATTGTAAATAAGTGATGTAATAAATGAATATGCAATCTCACCAAACATAACTTTGTGTGTTACTTCTTGTGCTGGAAAATGATTTTTGGACAGATATATGACAGGTATTATTTGATGTATATGAAATGAAATTGTTGGAAGTACATGCATTATGAGAAGCAAGATAGCCGAGATTAAAAATAAACATCAAGAACAAATATGTAAAGAAATGAAAACTTATTTCCAATATACTGTACATGTATATCAAGTGTTTTCAATTTCACTCTCAATATCAAGAGAAAAGGGAGATTAGAAATAATGTTAGTATTGTTCTTTTGGGGCTTTTATCATTCTCAACCTGTTTTCTCCCCCTCCCCATCCCACCCCTCTCTCTCTATCTCTCTCCCTTTATCTCTCTCTCTCTCTCGCCCCCCCCCCCCCCCACAATCTCGCTCTCTTGTGACCTGACGACCTTGTTTTTGTACATGAAAAATAACCCATCACCTCTTTCTCTCTCTCTCTCTCTCTCTCTCTCTGTGTTAACAACTCGTAGATATTTCATATAACAATACATATGGAAAATGTAAATGTAATACTTGCTACCAATGAGATACAGAGTGTAATATTAGTTACATAGCGCAGAGGTCAAATAACTTACAAAACGGATTATATTAATATGAATTATATGTCATACAGCAGGCCAGACATACAGGTACATGTACACGTACATCCGTAATATATCCCAATCCATCTCTATAAGGTATAACTTTTCAAGGATAGGTCAAAGAAGAAGTTGAATTATATCAATTCCGAAAAGGTTTCTTGGCTTTACAACAACAAAAAAGTTTCTTTCTCCGTGTAATCTAAACCCGGCATATATACGTGATTGATGCACGGCAGCTTCGTACATGTGGTTTACGATCGCGTTTAACGAGGAACAGAACTTCTGCATCAGTAATGCAAAACCTCTCTCCAATTATTATTGCGAACGAGAGGTACAATTTAAATCAAATAAAGTATACCAGTTATCAGAGATATCGTAAGTTAACGCGGACATTTATGTCATGTATAGGGTGACGGCAGGCGCGGATCCAGGATTTCTTAGGGGGGGGGGCCCAACTTTATTTATTTTTTGCTCCCGAAAATTTGAAAATCGCGCCGGCCGAAAAGTCGCTCAGTGGGGGGGGGGGGGGGGGGGGTAAGCGGACACTTTTTTTTTTTTTTTAAGTCCCAAAAAAAATCGCACCGACTCAGCCAGCCGAAAAGTCGCTCAGTGGGGGGGGGGGGGGGGGGGGGGGGGGGGGGGTAGTGAGCACATTTTTTTTTTTTTGGTCCTCGAAATTTTTTAATTTGCACCCCCCCCTTGAGCGCCAGGGGGGGGGGCCCAACCCCCAAAAAAGGTAAAAATCGCGTGATTTTACATGATTTTTTTCTCAAGGGGGGGGGCCCGGGCCCCCCGGGCCCCCCCCCCTGGATCCGCCACTGGGTGACGGCAAGATAGCGCACGAACTTATAAACCACCAAGGGTTTGGGTACGAGCATAGATGAATCGTATATTAACCGAGTGAATTCTGTACCATGAATTGAATTGAATTGATTAAATCACGGTTTAAACTCACATCAGCCTAAAAAGACTACTTTTCAGCAAGTCCGTGTTATGAACATAAAACAGATCATATAGACACCAAATTTAATATGAATACAAAGGAAAAATAACTTAAAGATGACACATATAAATCAAAGTGGAGAGAGAAAGCCCGGAGAGAAAGCTAATACACAAAAAGGAATTAAAAACATAAAAATATATGATATAAAAAAAAGTGTCATATGAATGAGAAAAGAACAGCAGAATTAAATTAAAAAGCTAACACATCAAATGAAAATAACCAACATAAACATGCTCTGGTTATAAGAATAAGAAGAAGAATTGAAAAGTTTATCAAATGCAGGGGCGGAACTAGTATTGTCAAAAAGGAAGGGGCCGATAAAATGTTCCAGACAATATCTAAACAGAAATCACTCCCGAAACATGATTTCGGGAATCCCAACGGGTTTCTCCATTTGTTCCCGGAGTATACCGATTATTTCAATCATGGACCTTTGAAGGCATGGGGGCGTCCACCGTTTAATTTCACCCTTTTGGATAAGCCACTATTCTCACAATCTTTTGGCACAACTATTACAATGCGCCTTTAAAGCTTTTAGGCTGATCTATCGCGCCGCGTCGAGACAAAATCGACACGTACTTTCAACAACTCGTCAGCACTTTTCACTGAAGTTTATTATAAACAAATCACTCATGATGTGAAGGGTTTGGTTATCTTTGTTTAAAGACAGTACTGTTTATTGGGATGATTTTTATATTGTTTTGAAAATGTATAAACTCGTAATGATATAATCTTTTTGATGGAATCCAACAACGAGCAAACTATTTTGTGATAATGCATATTAACTACAAACAGAAATATAAAACCGCAAAATTATGTTTCCAACTACTCTCCACCATGCTTTTGTTTTCAGTGTCTATGGAGGTTTAATTATCATCTCCTTTCAGTTCTACTTCCTTTAACACGTGTTGAATGCTTGTCTTGCTTTATAAGATAAGTAATGATTCTGATAAGAATGATTTACTAAATTCAAAATAAATAGAAATAGTAAAAAACGTTCACATGTCGACAAAAAGAACATAATTGACACGCAGAAAATATTTCAAAATGATCTGAATGTCACTCAGAATGATGAAAACGATAAACATATGGAGTGAATGGGATCAAGAGCTGTCGGCAAAAGCAAAGAGAGAAATAAATATTATGGTGATAATTATGAAATGATGATATAATGCAGGACACTTTAGTAGACAGAGATTGAATATAATGTGGTTTTAAATGCTGAAACATGATAAACTTTGGCACTGTTTGAAAACAGATGCATAACAGAAAAATAATTCGTATTGAGGGGAAAGGGATATACATAGCGGAGATTGATAGTATTGGGTGTAAATTTGTAAATTTTGGCTTTGCTACCAAAATCTAAGATTGAATGTTGCCGGAAAATGTTTTTATACCGAGGATAACGTCAATATATTGACCTACCTTTAGATATTAAACTGTCAAATTAACTTGAACAAACTTATCAAAAATTTGAATATAAGAACTCGATCAGTTGCTCTGATATGGATAAGCAGTAGCGTACGCAGGATTTTTTTAAATCGGGCCGATTTTTTTTTTTTTTTGGTCTTAAAAATTTCGCAACGACTCAGCCAGCCGCTAAATAAGGGGGGGGGGGGGGTAAGAGGACATATTTTTTTGTTTTTGGGGGGTCCCAAAATTTGCCGGATCGACATTTCGTTCCGTTGGGGGGGGGGGGGGGAATGGTCACCTTATTTATGTCACCCATTAACAGGTTTAACCCTCAACCCCCCCCCCCCCTGCGTACGCGCCTGTGGATAAGGATAATGTCTGTTTTGCTAATGTAGTTGGGGTGGGGCGGGCCCATTGGTGGATGTAAGAGAGAACAAGGCCTCCATAAAGACTGTGATGGGAAGGGGGTCATATCACCCCACCCCTTTCCTTTTCCCGTCTCCCCCAATTCTATTTTTTTTAATTCACCATTCAATAGAGGACACATGCAACTATACTGGTGCCAATGGAAACCTGGTACAAGGACAGAGAGAGAAAATGAGAAAGAGAGAGAGAGAGAGGGGGGGGGGGTCCGTCAGGTCCCAATTCGTGAGAAAATATTTAGCGGCGACACAGCTTTTTAATAATTTTTTTAATTTGGGGGGGGGGGGGGGTTGCAGCTTTTTTTTTTAACCCCCCCCCCCCCCCCCCCCTTTTGAGCATTAAAAAAAATACCCTAGTTATCTTTGTTGGCAGGGGGGGCGTCTTTTTATCCTTTTGAAGGTAAAATTAACGTTACCATCTTCTTTGTTTACCTATTTTGGAGGGCAGGGGATGAGGCCCGGGCACCCTCCCCTGGATCCGCCACTGGGGTCCGTATACTCATGTTGATCATGATTATCACATGCTGATGCATGTTTATGACATGAGGTGGGCGTGACAACAATTAAAGTCCCCGGGGTCGCAATTAAAAATCTCCATTACGATTGTTATGCTCCCTACCTAACCTCACCTCTGACACACCTTTCGGATCGTACGTGAAG